>CALYLW010002281.1:0-57436 GCA_944989445.1 Ampullaceana balthica | reverse complement strand
ATTAGTGGTTCGGCCGTCTGTGGCTGTCGTGCCGGGTACCCATTTGTCTGGGCCTCATTGCCGCCAGCGTAATCAATGAAAGGGGACTATACTTTCGGGGGCCCCTTTGACCGGGCCCCATTTTCGGGGGTGACTTGTCGGAGCCGAAAAATCACGGACCGAAACGTCGGGGTCCAAACTGACGTGACGAGCCGACATGAAACGTGCTCCTTGATTCTTCTGTTCTGTAGCCTCCTTTAGCTTAACTTGATCGACCTCGCATACTCATTCTTTCAGTAATAAAAACTGTTATAGCCGTTTTAGAAATAAGAAAATTAAGCTCATTGTATAAAGAATTATTTTGACTTACCGGTATATGTAATGCAGTTTTTTTTAATTGAATTTTTCCGCAATGTTATTTTTCATGTGACGTCACATTTATTCGCCCCAGCTTGTCTCAAACGATGGGGACCAATGTTCCCTCTAAGGTCTGCCGGTTGTTGTGCAAAATAAAAAACTCTTGTGCAAAGTTTAACAGTGTAACATTTTTTGTGTGCAAAATTGTTGACATCCCACAAAAATACATGCATCAATTGGACCGATATACTTTATGCGACACATTTTTTAATCAAAATAATATAGTAGATTATAATTAAATAAACCAGAATTAGAAATTTATATTTCTGTTCAGCGGTATTTATCATGTATAAAGCAACCAAATGCCAACATACCCATATGCCGCTAATCTATTCTGGGGGCACTCTGGCGTCTGTCTTTCAACGAGATCCATCTTTTATAGACGTCGTCAAGGTTGATTTTATGTCCATCATTCTGACAAGATTTAAGCCTCATAAGCAAGTATAAATGTAACTCTTCCAACCTATTTCTAGATTTTACTTTTATAGAATTCATTACGCTGAATCCACGTTCACAATCAGCCCTCCATGCAAGAAATGTAGCACAAATATCCAACAGCTGAATTATTCCTCCGTCATGACAAATTGAATCACCTCGTCGAAAGTCTGCATCAACCCACATTTTATTTGTTCTGCAAGCACTAAATCTTAAATTACGATACTGATGATCCATAAGTTTCGTCAAAATGTCTTCATGGCTTTAAAGAATGCCTTGTATTTAGAAACTAGCGCACCAAGTTCTGCTTGTCCAAAATTAAAATTTGACGTGTCGACTAACGCTTACAACTCAAATATTCGCCACAGCATCAAGTCGCTTTCAAGAAAACGAGAGTCCAAGTGCAAACACAGACATTCAACGAATTTGAGGATGGGACTCACGTTTTCATTCTCACAGCCTGAAAGCATTTTAGCAACCTCTGCAGACCAATGAACACTTTCACCAAGGTACTGACCTCTTAGGTTATTGACCCATCCTTGTACAAACTGGTGTGCCTCGACGGTCGTTAGATTTTTCCTTTGTAACAGCTTGCTTAATTCGGCAAGTTCTCCAACTACTTCATCAATGACACTAAGAACAGTTCGAAACTGTGGGTCTCTGAGCTTCTTGAAACAATATTTATTGACTGGGCCATGGGGATACGGTGGTCGAGTGGCAGCGCGCTCGACTGGCGTACCGATGGTCACGGGTTTGAATCCATGGGAAGCCAAGGATATGTTCCCGGGACCTAGGGCGTCCCCGAGTCCACCCAGCTTCGAGTGGGTACCTAACACATAGTTTGGGAAATAAAAGGCGGCTGGGTAATGCGTGGAACCCCTATAGCCGTGGCATGTGAACGCTGCATCACTTGCCAAATTCAACTGCTGCATTGCAGATGGTCTTGGCTGACCAAAGGCTATGGAAGCACATCCAGAAAAAACAGCAGACTGAAGTCGGAGACCACGGACCAATTGGCGCAAAACTCGTCGGCACGCAAAACTCAAATTGTGAACGAAGAAGAAGACTGGGTCATTATACAAGCGTACCAGCTCTTTACAGTATTCAGTCAGTACTTGTACGTTTCTCAACAATGCTTGTAAAGCAAAGTGCTGTGAAAGTCATCTGAACTCAGTGTCGTCTAAATAAATCCAGCTCCAGGTGTCCAAGGCAAACTGAGTTGTTATTTCAAAACCCTCCTTTCGCCAGCCACACTGTCGCTCCCAACACAAATACCATTGTTTTGATTACAAACAATAATCAGTTGGAAGTGTTACTTGAATGTTTTTTTTAGTCAAGTACATATAATAGTAGATTGGGAGGCTCACACCTTATGCCTTATACCATACTATACCCTATACCATACTATACCCTGTACCAATGTTACTATAGGACACTATGGAATTTTGCCTGAAACCATCAGGCATTATATACATTACCTAGACATTCTGTAGAATGCCATATTTCACACATGCCTGGAACATATATAGACGTCGTATGTTCGTAAATAATTTTTAAACATTAATTTTAATTAAAACATCACCCCGTCTTGTTCGTTACATCAAAGTCTTTGTTGTAAGTAGTCGATGAGTGATATCAAAGTGTTTGTTCTGCTTCAAGGCTAGTCACCACATGCCAATTATTTTTAATCCCTTATATTAACTTCGCGGCCGTCTCTGTCTCTCTCTCATCATCTCATGGGCTCGGCGGGCGGAAAGAAACAAAAGTCGAAAATGACCCACTTCCAATGATCGATCGAACTGAAATTTGGCACACGGTACCCGTCTTACCTAGACGAATGCATCGTATCAAAAGATTTCAGAGTCGATCGAACGTACCGTAATTAAATTGAATGCATGTTTTAAGTTTATCCTTATATGAGGTATGTAATTTAAATTCACGATTTGTTATGTGTGTTTGTTTTGCCACGTGAAAGTTTGAGCATTGAGGCGACCCAACGAAACGACGGTGCGCTTTTGTTTACATGTTTACGTGTCACTCTGAGCTCGGTCAAGCGAATCGGTGACCAGACTTTTCACTGTCTCCCGTCTCCCACCCACGCCCTCCCCGCCCTAGGGTTATGAAGCAGAACTGTGTGTTAAGACAGATTCAGTCTGTAAATGTGTTGAAAATAAGTCAATACTGTTAGTTATGTCTCATATATAAGGATTTATAGTCAAAAACTTTGTTTTTACGGGTTTGTTTTATTTATTTATTTGAAGGGAGTGTTTAATATTTTTCCTGTATTAGCGTTAGACGAATGAGTTGAATGATGTTGTCAAAGTTTGTTTACTGTGTGTTAGACGAATGAGTTGAATGATGTTGTTAAATTCTGTTTACTGTGTGTTAGACTAATGAGTTGAATGATGTTGTTAAATTCTGTTTACTGTGTGTGAGAGATGGGAGATACATTCTTGACATTTAAACTTGTTTTCCTAATTGAATTTTAACAAAAGCTACGACTGAGTCCCAAGTAGAATAAGAAATGAAGTCGGTACTAAATTTTCTGGCAAAGGCGCAGAAATTCTATTTTTTCCGTATCGAAATTTGCTGCGCGGTTACTCAAAACTGCTGCGCGGCATCTTTGAGATAGCTGCGCAGCTTAAAGGGAACATTGGTGGACAAATAGATGTGTGACTTCATTTTGTATTTCCTCTCGGAATAAGCTTAATCAGATGCTTATTTATTATTTATGCTTTGAGACTGCCGTAGATAGAAAAATGCTTTAGGCCTTTACTTTGTTCCTGTCAAATTGCAAAACTTAAGATCTGTTACAAATCTCATCAAAACCTCACATATTGAGTTAGGGGCGTATCAAGAATGCACGGGGCCCCTGGCTACAATTCCACCTGGGGCCCGGTCCAGCCACCTTTATTATGCAATATAATACGTTTTGGGCCCTTAAATCATTGGGGGCCCCTGGCTTTAGCCCAGTCAGCACCCCATTAATCCGCCATAGTATTGAGTATAGTCAGAATTTGATAGGAGGCCTCCGGCTAAATACAACTTGTTTTACAAGAAATAACACTGGACATTTCGGGAGACACTTGCCGGGCTGATCACGCAAGCTGAGCTCGCACCGAGGACGCGACTCTTCATAAGAAATTGGTCTAAGAGCTAGCGCCAGGTGCCATCGTGCAATCCTTTGTTTGTGATCAAAGTAACTTCATGCACTGAAAGATGGTGAGGCAAACGGTGGACAGAATCTAACGTGAATTTCACAGCGATTTCTCTTGGTTGAAAACTTAGGATGGTGATGGTGATTGTGATGGTGATGATTTCAAGGTTGACGTCCTCATTTTTAGAGAACTTAAGTGTAATTGATTGGATAAAAATTATTTTTGTATCAGACTGCAAATATCTATTAGAAAGGTTTGAGGTCAATATGACCTTTTGTCATGACCGTTTTTGTTCTCGTTATTGTTTTAATTTTTTCTATAAATAGTAAATTTTGGTTTAGAATTCCTCAGGAAATAACTACAAAGTTATACTCGCTAACCCCTTTCATTCAAATCGCTGGGGAAAATTTAAAAAATATAGGCACCTTGATGAATCTATGTCGTTAAGCCTCATCGGTTTTAAATGTTGTTCTCATGCTTTAAGGGAAGACAGTACTGGATGGGAGCCCGGGACTTCGGGCGGACAGCAATGGATCGATTATAATGGAAGGGCGTGATGGAATAAGCATTTTTTAAAATGATTTATTTAAGACTGTCTATCTACTTAGAAAAAAAAATAATTAGTAAAATAATATGGCTTGTTTGTAAGGATCCCCTGTTTGTTGCGATCCCCTGTTTGTAGCGATCCCCTGTTTTTTGCGATCCCTTGTTTGTCGCGATCCCCTGTTTGTCGCGATCCTCTGTTTGTTGCGATCCCCTGTTTGTAGCGATCCCCTGTTTGTTGCGATCCCCTGTTTGTCGCGATCCCCTGTTTGTAGCGATCCCATGTTTTGTCGCGATCCCCTGTTTGTTATGCAAAGAATCTTTGTTGACATCACGTTACTTTCACTGTACGGCCTCAGAATCTTGTCGTGCCACCGAGTCACTGTGTTACAGCTCAGGGAAGCTGAGTGGACAGAGGGAAACATAATGGTGAACGTGGGTCAAGGTCGGTCCTGTGGCGAGCGATGGTAGAATAAAAAGACGCGTAAATACAAAGTTTTTGACTATAAATCCCTTATATATGAGACGGAACTAAAAGTATTGATTATGTTCCAACGCGACAAACATTTACAGACTGACACCGAGTGATGTCCCCTGTCTTTAATAACGGGGGATGGGACGTGAGAGGGTGTCGGCACGACGTTCGACGTCAACGCGTCAACTCAAACTCTCACGTGGAAAAAAACAATAACAAACCGTGAATTTGAGTTACATAGTTATATAAGGATAAACTAAAAATGCATTGATTTAATTACGGTACGTTCGATCGATCTGAAATTTTGATACGATGCATTGTTAGGTGAGACGGGTCCGCGTGCCAAATTTCAGCTCGATCGCATCACGGGAAGTGGGTCATTTTTTGACTTTTGTTTTTCCGCCCGACCGACGTGCGAAGAGATGAGACAAGATTTTGAAGTTAATATAAAGGATTTTAAAAAATCAATTCTTTAAATCTAAAAATGAAATAATTTAGAATTTTTAGAATCATTTTTGTTCTTTGATTATAATTTAAAGTTTACCTTACTGGACGGTTATAAACGTTGTTTATACAATAATTACAATAAAATTAATTAGAATATGGGTATGTGTTTACGTTTTCAAGATGATTGCTTGATCGATCCAAACACATGGAGTTTGTTTTAGTAACACAATAAGATAATCATTTTCAGCATGTAAAAAAAGAACCACAAGACAGTTTAATAAAAATCAAAAGCATACAAATTGTGATTACATTGGAAAGAGCCCGATAGTTCCTCGGATGTGTTGGTGCTAATGTTGCACACCATCAAGTATCATGGTAGACGCATTATGTCCCTTCGTTGGGGTCATCTAAAAAGACTGCAACATTGTTTCTTCAACGCGATACTTCTGTCAATTATCTGCCTGGCGGCTTATCTTCTTCCCAAGCCATCATGGATTTGTGCACGCACAGACACTCACCGAGACTTCACGCCATCTTTAGTTGGAGAACTCCCTTTGGACAAAACTGAGTTTATTGATCCAAACAATAACGTTGAAAGTCGAATGTTTCCAGTTTACAATCGCGACAACATTCGCCATGAATCGAAAAATACTTCTAACCTCGTGGCTCCACACGTGAATATTTTTACAATTCGGAATTTTAATTTTACCAACTTCGGGAGGAACTGGGTGAACACTCCAAAAGAATATAAACAAAGCGTTGGCACAAATACAAGAAAAGGCGCTCGGCAAGATCCCCGCCGTCTGCTGACAAATACCATCACAGAACTGAGGAGTACCCAGAAACTTCCGGACTGCATGAGGCTAAAAGTGCCACTGGACGCCACGCCCACAAAGATTTGTGTTCATTACCCAGCAGACGACAATTTTATCTCCAATCGAGTGCGAGACACCGGAGGATGGGAGAAGGAGCTAGTTTTTCAGATGGGAACATTCTTAAAGGTAAGATTTTAAAAAAATTACGTTTTGAAATACTCGTTTACATTAAGTACTTTTATTAATTACGTTTAAGGAAAAACAATGTCCCAGGTATGGTGAACATAAATTTTCTGAAGACCGAATTATAAAATATGAAGTTATTAAACGAATTTAAAGATTCTTCCGGTTACACACCGTTCATTATTCTTTTAGAGTAATTAGGTGGAGCAAATTGTAATTCAATATGTTCCCAAAATTTCCACCAATTTACAACACCAATTTTACAACAACACAAAAAAAGATGTCTGATTATCAATGAAAGAAGAGTAAAATATAAGTTTTTCGGACTTTATCCTATGTAATCAATAATCATTTATTGGGGTGTGCCTGTCTGAGCGTGAGTATTGAGATTGTGAATCTGATGGAGAACATATTACAAAATAATTAGAAAATGTCATACGTACCATTTTTTAAAAGTATAAAACTGTATCAGTATTATCATTATTTTGTTTTTAAATTGTTGAAATAATTAAAGGTGTTAAGACATTGAGATACTATAAGTACTTTTTTGATCTAACTGATAAATTCTTTCACCCATGTCTCATGAAAAATCTGCGGAAACCTTAATTCCTTCCGAACTCTTTGTTTTCAGAACAACCCGAAGTCTCAGCTGGTCGACCTTGGTTGTAACATTGGGAGTTTTCAGCCTGGTCGCTGCCAGCCTAGACCGCCCGTCACTGGCCGTGGACATTCTACCATCCAACTTGGCCCTCATCCAACTGTCGCTGGCCACCAACGACGAGCTGATGGTCAACAACCCGGTATCGGCCGGCGGCGAAAGCGTTAACGACATCCTCCACCACGTGATGGGGTATCGTCCTGACATGAACCGGACCAAGTACACGCAACTGGTGACCACCGTCCACAACGCGGTGTACAGCAGACGACAACAGATGGTCGTCTACCTCAAGGACTGGGACTCTAACTTGGGTGGGACTGAAGTCAAAGAACTCAACGCGGCGCCGCGCTCGGACTCACCCGCTGGAACCAATGGTTCTCAAATTTTGGTGGATGCCGTTTGTCTGGATGACCTTATCCCTTACATCAGGGCCAACCTCAGCGTGTTTCTCAAACTGGACATCGAGGGATCGGAACCAGATGCGCTGCTTTGCGCCACTCAATTTTTCATGTACGCCGACGTCAGGGTGATCCTGATGGAGATTCTCTTCCACCGTTATTCCCCTCAAGGCAAGACGATGGTTCAGTTCTTGCTAAGGCACGGGATGCTGCCGTTTAAGGACGTGGGGGGGAGACAGATGCTGAAGCCAGAACCTGACGCCATGTACGAATGGCCTGAGAATATGTTTTGGTTGAAAATTAGATAGTTAATTGTGTTACAATTTCCACTTGTCTGGATGTTGTTTTAAGTCTGTTAAAGCTGGTCACTACCTGGACCAAGTTATATTTCATACACTCAGATTTTGTTCATATATAGATTCGCAGTGTTCATACATTTCAATTATATCATTGCTAGCTATACAATTTCGTTACATACTTTTATTGCTGACAAATTCTGTGATTTTTAAAACATTATGTCTTATGTTGTATAATTGTTCAAATATCTTCCTTGCAAAAAAATTTGATTTCATTCTTTTAACATTTTGTCATTTTTTTAAAAAAATAACATACATGTCATTGTTAAAACAACTTGTTATTTTGATGGAAAACAAATGTCATTAAAAACATTCTGGCATTCTTCAGTTCCCTTCATCCTTCCATGTCTCCAATCCTTGTAAATTTTTTCTATAGTTGTCCTGTAATGATACTAACCCCTTACTGAGTGTAGCAGAGTGTAGTACTGTTGTTGTGTAGTACTGTTGTCGTGTAGTACTGTTGTCGTGTAGTACTGTTGTTGTGTAGTACTCTTGTTGTGTAGTACTGTTGTTGTGTAGTACTGTTGTTGTGTAGTACTCTTGTCGTGTAGTACTCTTGTCGTGTAGTACTGTTGTCGTGTAGTACTGTTGTTGTGTAGTACTCTTGTTGTGTAGTACTGTTGTTGTGTAGTACTGTTGTTGTGTACTACTGTTGTGTAGTACTCATGTTGTGTAGTACTGTTGTGTAGTACTGTTGTTGTGTAGTATTGTTGTTGTGTAGTACTGTTGTTGTGTAGTACTGTTGTGTAGTACTGTTGTTGTGTAGTACTGTTGTTGTGTAGTACTGTTGTTGTGTAGTACTGTTGTGTAATACTGTTGTTGTGTAGTACTGTTGTTGTGTAGTACTGTTGTTGTGTAGTACTGTTGTTATGTAGTACTGTTGTTGTGTAGTACTGTTGTTGTGTAGTACTGTTGTTGTGTAGTACTGTTGTTGTGTAGTACTGTTGTGTAGTACTGTTGTTGTGTAGTACTGTTGTGTAGTACTGTTGTTGTGTAGTACTGTTGTGTAGTACCATTGTAGTCAGTATAGATTTTCAAACCCCTAAGGCACAACCGTTGTTTTTGTAATCAGTCATGTTGTCATTGTACAACGTTGTACAACAACCTTTGATGTTGTCATTGTGTAACCCGCCCTAGTTTCTCGAGCATATCTCCAGAACGAATCCATTGGGTACATCGAGATAACTTCATGCGCCGTGATGGGGAGCTTTTTTTGGTGTCTAGAGAGTTGTAACAGAGGCGCTTACTAGATTGACGTTATGTGCCAATGGAAGTTCATAGGCGGAGGACACCACAGAGAACTCTGCCATCAAATGTCGAATAACTGGGTATAACGGGAAAGAGGTGTAAGCGTAGTGGAGCTTTATAAGACCGTAGAAAACCTCCAAGGTTTAGGGAAATAATGACAGACATTGACATGATGATACATGTATCTCCCACGTTAACCCAGGAACAACATGCTGTCTTATTGCAGCCTTATAGTCTATACTAATAACACTGACCGGTTCATGCAGGACATGTCAATGACGAAAAGTAACACGGAAAATGTACAGAAAGTGGCTACTTTTGATGGCATTCAGGAAATTTTGTGGAAATACACTGAACTTTTCTTTGATTGATCTGCTGATCTGAGAGAAAGTAATGTATGGCAAAGTGGTCTTATCCTAAACACAGTTTCTCTGCTCCTTTGTGAACTTTTTTTTCCCTTTAAATTTTAAATCATTTTACTAACATGAGTTTGTTTTGGTTTTTCCATTCGTTTTTTTCCCCTAATTTCCCTGTTATTTTTTTAAATATATATCCTTCAGGCAAAAAAAGACAAACTTTAAACATAATTTTTAATATGTTCTTTATATTATAACACTCGTTATCGGCAAATACCTTATCGGGGTACCATAAAATTTAGCTCATTATTTTCACATTTATGTTTTTATGAAGAATGCTTTATTTATTTTATCTAATTAGTTGAAGAGACACATTTACAACTAGGACTCTTCACGTTACAAATGCTGCCCCACAATGCAACAGTTTTTAGCCATCATGGATGGAACGTGAAGCACACAAAAAGTTAAAGAGGTTACTCAGTTACTCGCACAACTAAAGGTGAAATGGATAACAAGAAAACAAAAACAAACAAAAAAAAACTTTTAAAATATGAATCACTGAAGGTATAATTAGATTACGTACGTGACGCTATCAAGCATCAAGACAAATCAAGCATGAAATTGTTGAAGTTTAGCTCAGTTATACATTAAAACTATCGCGTACGCATTGTGACGTAATCGTCACCAGTTGTTGGCAACAGCCACTGGTGACAATCGTCTTGTGAGGGAATGTTGCAGGTATAAACACTGAAGCATGACGTACTACAGAGTCCAGGAGAGGGCTATGACGCATTTTGGCCAGCACCGGTCAAAAAGGAAGATTTCCCTTACCCGCTATGACAGGCATCCTTTCCAATGGCTTTTGTGACCGCAGGTCACGCGGTGGCCAAACACCAGTCTGCTACAACGCAAGGTAGCGGTGTGAATAAAACATTGAATACGAATCTACTAATAGCCTCAAGACCAACAATACAATGATTCAAGTTAGAAAGCGGCAGCTAAAATTGTTCTGCTCCATTTTGATAATTTATGTGATTGCTTCCTATCTACCCAGACCAAAATGGCTGACTTGTGATCCTGAAATTCATGGCGTGCCTGTTATAAACCCTGATCTGTTCATTTCTTCAAAAGTCAACTTGTTGCCACGCGTCATTGATCCCAACACAAGAGGCGCAGTCCGTATGTTTCACATCTACAATGAAACTCAGATGGAGATTAGAAGAGCTTACCACCGCCACAAGCTCTCCAGGAAAGAAATAGATGAAAATCTTCCTCAAGCCATCCCGAAATTAAGAATCTTGCCATCCACGATTGAAAAACTTCCCATCCATCTCCAGTTGATGTCCTCTCGGGAAAGAGAGCATCTCTTTGGTGGGCAAGGGGGGAAACCCGTCAACCAATCCACAAACCCTTACAGCTCGCCCCAACAGCCCGAGTGCGTCAAGCTTGTGGGGCCCCAAGAGATGAAATCTCCGAAAATCTGCATCCACCCCCCGGAGACGGACAAAGTCATCTCCATGTTTCTGAGGTCATCCGGTCACTGGGAGCTTGACCACGTCATAGACATGGAGTGGGCTATGCAGGTAAGTGACAGTTTGTACATGGGTTAAAGGGGCTTTATGTGGTCTTGCATGTTGCCCATAGTTTCAAAGTTCGGTAAAATTGTTAACAGAAATAATTCTTTCGATGAAGTTTGTCTAGAGATGTTTTACAAGATGTCTTCGTGGTTTGTTGTTGTAAATAAGTGCGCTGAATGGAATTATTGGGTGTGTTCTAGTAGATTTTTGAATGTTTACAGTACGGCGAGTCTCGTGTAGTGGTGTCATGCAACTTATCTTAAATGCTGGGTAGCAAACCGACCGTTGACTATAACATTTATATAATAAAGGATTTTAGGAAAATCCGTAAAAAGAAAACAAGAATGAAGTCCTAAAATATTAAAAAGAGAGACGAACGGAAATTTCCTCTTTTTTGTTCTTCTTGCTTGCTTAAATTGTATTCTGGATCAAAGGGGTAAAATATTCACTGATTAAAAATACCATTTAAAAACTGAAACCAAATCTATGTGCTAATTGAGTTCACCTACATAAGATAACCGGGGCACTTAAGTTAAGAATACATTTTTATTCTCTCATGTTACTATGTTTGAAGGAGTTCGTGCTAAGTATTCAACTCAGACTACAAGAAATATTTAGTTGGATGTCCAATTTGTTAAACTTGTCACGTAAGGACGACATATTACAAAAATACACCCTGCGGGGTACTAGTCTAGCTGATGGTTGTTTAATGTCAGATTATTGAATTTGAATCTATTTTCTTTTTCTTTAATAGATTTTTTACATAAAGTTTTCAAGATTAACAATATACTCATTATATATTTTTTAATTAATCAATTTTTTTAAGTTGAGAATAAATATTTTCAAAAGGATCCCCCCCCCCTGATTTGAGTCAAGCAAAACCAACGGATAAAAGGGGTATCGCACATTTTAAATATTATTTTAGTTTTAAGTTAAAATGCAAACTAAATTAAAATAAATTTAAAATTTTAAAAACGAAAAGATTCCGCGTGGATGAAGTAAAAAATATCTAAACGTAGCATTAATAGATGGATAACATGTAAACAGGGTATGAGTGAGCCTGACAGGACGTAACAAAACAGCGCTGTTTTGTTACGTCCTGTCAGGCTCACTCATACCCTGTTTACATGTTATCTATCTATTAATATATAAGCCTGATTGCAGTCTCACCCACATTTTGTTCACGAAATGTAGCACTGTGCCTTCTAACATCACGCAAACATATGTACAGGTTTCGTGGCTAACATAGCCAACTAGCACATCCCAGTAACATTCACTGTCTATACGTCCCTATCTCTCCAGGCTAACATATATAGCCAACTAACCTTCACTCTATATGTTTCCCCTATCGCTCCAGGCCTACACTGACATGCAGCTGGTGGACCTCGGCTGTAACGTTGGCGTGTTCACGTTGTACGCCGCTGGAATGGGTCGTCACGTCATCGCTGTCGACGTCTTGCCCAGCAACCTACGACTTCTCCAGACTTCACTCACACTGAACGACCTCGAGAATCAGAACTACGTCATCAGACTGAACACATCTCATTTATACCCCAAGCGAAACGTCACCAAATCTTCTTCAACAACGACAGCAATAAATAGAAACAACAACAGCGACAAAGAAGTCGATAGTTTTATTAGACTTGACGATAAACTCGAATCTGAAAAACTAAAGAAAGATGTTGGCCTCGGTGATAAATTTCAAGGAGAGTTAAGTGATTTAAACGACATGTTACATCAAAGAGAAAGTAATCCAAAACTAAGTCGAAAAAGGAGCCGCCAAACGAAAAGTCGAAAATCTCGAGCTATTCTCCAACTAAAGACAAAAAGGGAGACAATCTCACACAAGATACAACTTCCGGTTAAGAGGGACTTACATAAAGCTGATGATAATTTTCTCGCCGGCATACCTACAAAAAACAAAACTGAAATTCAAAATTCCCATAAACTTAAGAAAAATACACCGTCTTCTTGGTCGGCCCCTAGTCATTCGTCTAGTCCCGCTAGTCATTCGTCTAGTCCCGCCCCTCGGATCGAATCTCTCCGCATATCCCAACTGGTTACCATCGTCCACAACGCCATCTACAGAGACAGAAACACGCGCCTTGGGGTCCACATTCAAGAGGATGGCAACGTTGGGGGCTCGGATGTTCTAGGCGAGGACTCGCCTCTGTTGGACGAGCAAAGGAAATCTCAGAGCCTCGTTCTGGTGGACACCGTTTGCCTGGACGATTTGTTGCCCTTGCTGAAAGCCCCCAGCGTGTACCTGAAGATGGACATCGAGGGATCCGAACCCCAGGTGCTGGAGTGCGCACACAAGTTTTTCGAGAGGGTCCACGTCCGGTACGTCTTGATGGAGTGGTTGTTTCAGCTCAGGGCCGTCGGCTCCCCCCACTCAGCGGCACCTGATATGATACGATTCTTAACGGCAAAGGGTTTCATCCCCACCAGGGGCACAGGCGTTGACGTGAGGGGTGGGGCCGGGGACAACAGAGGCGTGTCTGTTCTAGATGTCAACTCCTGGTATAAATGGCCAGAGATGGTATTATGGATGGAGAGATAGTGTTGTGGATACCGTGGTAGAGTCCTGTGGATGGAGAGGTAGTGTTGTGGATGCCGTGGTAGAGTCCTGTGGATGGAGAGATAGTGTTGTGGATGCCGTGGTAGAGTCCTGTGGATGGAGAGATAGTGTTGTGGATACCGTGGTAGAGTCCTGTGGATGGAGAGGTAGTGTTGTGGATGCCGTGGTAGAGTCCTGTGGATGGAGAGATAGTGTTGTGGATGCCGTGGTAGAGTCCTGTGGATGGAGAGATAGTGTTGTGGATACCGTGGTAGAGTCCTGTGGATGGAGAGATAGTGTTGTGGATACCGTGGTAGAGTCCTGTGGATGGAGAGATAGTGTTGTGGATACCGTGGTAGAGTCCTGTGGATGGAGAGGTAGTGTTGTGGATACCGTGGTAGAGTCCTGTGGATGGAGAGATAGTGTTGTGGATACCGTGATAGAGTCCTGTGGATGGAGAGGTAGTGTTGTGGATACCGTGGTAGAGTCCTGTGGATGGAGAGATAGTGTTGTGGATACCGTGGTAGAGTCCTGTGGATGGAGAGGTAGTGTTGTGGATACCGTGATAGAGTCCTGTGGATGGAGAGGTAGTGTTGTGGATGGATGGAGTAGAATGTCGTGTGTGAAAAGTATAGTGATTTGAAATGGCTGAGATAGAGTGAGATAGTAGATGGTGGATCTTGTAAAAGATGAAGCTCTAAGCGGGTGAAATCAGAAACGTATAGTTTGTGATTGGAGATCGAAACCGAATAGTATTGTTATACTGTTAACTGGTTAATAACTAAATAAAAGTGTTAACATTACAATAATATATTCCTGACAAATCCTACGTTAAAAATTTAAAAATACGTACAAATTGCAACGGCAGATTTAGACACTGCAACCATGGAAATGCCATTTTGTTTTCTAGATAATGCTTTGAAACATATTTCAACTTGTGTTTATCTTATTTATGTTATTCCAACTGAAAACATTATTACACTGTACTCATTTTAATGTTTTTCATTGATGTGCCTACAAATGATAAAAATGCTAAAGTACACTATTCTATCCCAATTCTGTAATTCTGTCAATACTAATGCATAAATAATGAATGAATAAATTATTTCAAACAAATCTCAGGTACATATGAACGATGTCTAATATCTCACATGTTTGTCTATTATTATTTTTAAGTCATTAGTTTGGAGCAGTCAGGTCAAACTTAGACTTCAATTCTAACAATTTTGTGTTTTTAGTTTTATTGAAATGACAAATATTTTGAAGCTCGGCCCTTGTGTCATTTTAAATGTATGAATGAAAATGATGAAGTCAATTTTCAGTTTCAACCATACAAGTCAACAGAATAATGAAACCTGGAAAATGTACAGATTTTTTATTGTATTAAGTACACTAAATGAGAAATACAAGAAATGTGTATCAGGGCTGCGGAAATTATCTATTAATTAATCGATTAATTGATTTTAAAAATTTTAATCAATTAAAATTAATTTGATCAATTAAAATTTGATTAAAATTTAAGAAAATATTTCTTTTCCAATTTATTAATAGTTTATATCTGACATACTTTTCCCTCATATTATTATTATTTATTTAGACGTGCATAAGTAAACAAAAATGTTTTTCTTCCTTATTTCTTGCATAGCAGAATGAATTTGCTGTGTTGCGTCACAAAATTTTGGAACTATGGAATATCCTCGACTTAACCGAGTTTGGGAAAGAATGAATTGCAACTTTACGGGATCTTTATATGCGTTATAAAAATATAATTAATCAAAATTAATCGATTAAATTTTTTCCTCATTAATCTAACCAAAAAAAATTAATTGGGTAACACCCCTAATGTGTATATAAATGTATTATTGCAATTTATTTATTTTTTATAATGATATTAACAAAAGATATTTCAAAATGAAAACCAAGACAGTATTACAATTAACAACCATGCACTTAAAGTGTAGAAGACATTGACAGTTATCACTATGGTAATGTAGAAGTAGAAGACATTGACAGTTATCACTATGGTAATGTAGAAGTAGAAGACATTGAGAGTAAACACTATGTTAATGTAATCACTTGCGTTTTTAATAGCTCTAGATATGATTTGTTACACTATGCTCTAAATAATCAAAGTTTGGTGATACTATTACTGACCAGATTTTTTACCCATAATTGGCGAGACTAATATTAATATGGGCTAAAATACAGTCAAAATAATTGGTGAGACTAGTGTAGATCCCAATAATGTTAATAGGCCTATAAACTATAATCTTGAACATTTGGAGAGCCTCATGCTAAAAGACTTGCCTAAGTATATTGCCCATTGATATTCACATAACGTTAACTGAGATAGGAACAAAAAATAATACCGGTATTTCATTAGAAATGACAACCATCGCGGTTTAAGTTTTACAACACATTTAAGTCATCAAGATTTACACTTAAATTAAATATAATCACGAATTTTAAATAACTTTTTCTTTGATTATAATCTCAAATTTCCAATGTATGTACAAAATATCAGTCACATCATTAGAATTCAATGACCGAAAACTTGTTGGCGTTCAACAGCATCATTCAAACATTGGGCCTCAAAGTCCTCTGCCCCAGTAAGAAGAATGTTCTGCTGTTCAGTCAGTTGCTGGCCTATGAGCGATCCTTGTGATAGCAGTTGAAGACTGTGCTGTAGCTCATATGTGAAGGATCCCTTGCCAGCCGAGTGGCCAATTAGGGCGATCACGTGGCTGTCGTCCAATCGCGCAACGATGATGCGTGATCTGTCTTTGATGCTAGTGCCTGTGAATGTCTTCTCAATTCCCTGTTTTGTAAATAATTAGTTTTACATGTACTTCTTTAAAACTCATTTAATTAAATAGGAAATGGGGGTGGGGGACGTAAGTATATATTCATCATTTTAAGATTTAGGAAATATGCCTGGTGCAATGTGTGTCACCAAAGTCACTCTATTGAATGCAATTAATTTTCAAAACAGAAAAAAATAAAGAGATGGTATTTTTTTAAAAATAATTGTTTTTATTTATACTTTGTCACTTTAAATAATTAATAATTAGGTGAAACATGGACCCAAAGTAATTTTAAAAATTAAGATTAAAACAACTAAATGTTAAGTATAATTTTTTTTAATGTTATTTTTGTGGCACTTAAAAAAGTTATGAATGTCTATTGACATATTAAATATGAATATGATTGAATAATTGCTTACCTGAACGCATATGAAATAATCATTGTCTATGAACAACTTGGTCATTATCTTTGCTGGATCCAACACGCAGTTTACAAGAGCCATGCCTTCAGACTGGTTAGTCTATATGATAGTGATGCAATCATAAATTTAATTATTTTGCAAACTTATTTTAATGCTTACGGTATATGTAAAGTAATACATTTCAATAACTCATGTTATTAACAATATAAATAGAAAACAAACCTTTAAACTGTACAATTTTACAAAATCAAGGCAGTGGTATTTTTAAAGATTTTAGATCAAAATGCCAATATTGCTATCATGTGACAATATAAAATAGAATTGATGAGCACGTCGTTAGCTTTAAAAATATTTTGTACACAGGTGGATGTGTCGTGAGTGTGACTTTTATTCTCTACACGGGTGGCTCAAACAAAGTCAGACCGTCTTGTATATTTTCAAATATTTTTTTTGTAACAGTTTTCTACAAAACATCAAGTAAATTGTTGCCAAATATTAATTTATATAAAATCAGAATTCAAATTCAATGTGTCCTCGGTTCTCAACAGTTTTTTTTCTAAACGATTTCACCACTGGTCAATGCTCTTGTTTATAAACCGCTGAGACAAATGTTGCCACTCTTCAACAATGGCCAATTTCAGTTGTTCTATTGTTGCAAATTTATGACGAAAGTTAACGAAATAATGACGTCATGTGTTGAGTTAGTAAGTAAGAATAATTTTACGGTTTGAAAACCGCTCAAAACATAATTTTATATATATTGCACAAGATTGCTCTAGGCCAGGGGTTCCTAACCAGTGGTGCATGCACCCCCAAGGGGTGCATGAGCAAGTTCCAGGGGGTGCATGAACCATTCGAAGAAAAAGAAGAAGGAAAAAAAAGAAGAAAATCTGAAAATATAAACTATTAGCAAGGCATGCCGCTTTAAATGGCACCCATAAACTACCTTTTTGATAGGTAGATACTCGTTCGCGCATCGTTCTGCGGATGTCGAAAATTGACGGATAAACTTTATCGTAAAATGAACGGTTCGCTCTACGTGTTTCTCGGATTTTCGTGTTTTAAGACACAGTTTTCTAAAAATAATTTAATTTTGTCATCAAATTCGTCAGACATGTCTCCCGGTGACCCTCTAACTTTTCTGAGAGGATGTAAACGTTGGGATTTTTTTCCTTCACTTTAATTGCTCGGTAAGCTGCAAAGGTCTTAAAAACGTTAATTGTAAGCAATTATTCGTCGTTGAAACCTAAAATCTTGAGTTGAGCATCCGATTCCGGTATCATCACGACAAGACTTTCTGTGACCCATCAATTTACGTTGTATAGCGATCCTGTCTAATTGCAGTAGTGGACAATGTTAAGTACTAGAAAAATTGAACACGGTGACATAAACGGAGAACGAGCACAACTTAGAACTGTCTAAGACAGGGGTTCCTAACCAGTGGTGCCTGTGACTGGTACGACTTTCCGATCGTCACCACCCCCTCAAAATCGTTAATAAATAATAATAAAAAAGAGAGAGAGAGATGGAACACAAAAGCATCAGTGATTCCTCTGTGTAAAAAACATGTGCAATGACAACACGAAGCCTGTTAGACTCCGAGAGCACTTGAAGAAAGTCCATCCATACAATTCCAATGACAGTGTTGAGGTCTTCAAGCAGAAGAGAGCTCGCTTCTTGACACTTGACCTGAGGTACCTTGCCCAAGCTTGGATTTTCTTTGTCACAGAAACCTGCACTGGAGGCATCATTCCAGGTTGCATATCTTTTTGAAAAGAACAAGAATCCCCACACCATTGGAGAACTTTGGTGAAGCCTTGTACTCTGGAGATGGTGGAACTGATGTGTGGTCACCAGCAGAGGAAGCAGGTTGAGAAGATTCCTTTTGTTCAATGACACTATTCATTCCAGGATTAGTGACATGGCTGCAGACATTCTGGATCAAGTCTTGTGCGAGATGAGAAGCGGTCCTTTTCCATTTAGCATGCAGCTGGATGAATCCACTGATGTAGCACAATGTAATAGTAATAATAATAATAATAATAATTGATAATTTACATAGGGAACCGGGCTCACAGCGCTTTCCTTGGAGATCATAACATGTAGTCAGATTCTTGCATTTCTGAGATATGTTCTCAGTGGATTGCTGAAGGAGGAATTTCTCTTTTGTAAGCCACTCCTAGCTACTACCAAATCTGCTGATGTGCTGCAGCTAGTCAGGGCATTCTTCACTGAAAACCAGTTTGACTGGACTTCAAGCATTTCTTCAATTTGCAAAGGTGGTGCTCCCTCCGTGCTCGGTAATAAGTCAGGATTTTCAGCACTGGTAAAGAAAGAAGTTCGAGATATTGTAACTACACACTGTATCCTTCATTCTCAGGGCCTAGCATGCTAAACTCTACCTAAAATACAAAATACACAAACAAATTGTGCAATGAAAACAATAAATTTGAGCTTTATTTTTAGACTGATACGACAGTAAACGTTTCGGCTAATGCCTTCATCAGTACAACATAAAATACATTCTTACAATACTTACATAAGTAATAATAACATTCTTAAAAAATATTGTATTTTAAAATATTTATGTTAAATAAAAAGAAAGGAAAAACAAAAACAAACATGGACACAGGATATAGCAAAAAGGGGGAAGTATCCAAAGTTACAGTAAAAAAGTTACTGGTCGTCGTCTTGGAGATCGGTTTAGAGAACACCTGTATAATATAAATAAACAGGCTCAATGTCCTGTTTCTAAACATTTTAACAGTGTTGACCATAACGGCATATCAGATATTGCAGTAACTGGTATTTTATATGCAAGCAATACCCATGATAGAGTCCACATGGAAAATAGACTCATAAAAAGATTTGGTACGTTGGCTCCATATGGAATTAACCAAATTCATAATTTTACTTAACTGCATAATCTTGTTCCCGTTGTGGTTTTTACTGTAACTTTGGATACTTCCCCCTTTTTGCTATATCCTGTGTCCATGTTTGTTTTTGTTTTTCCTTTCTTTTTATTTAACATAAATATTTTAAAATACAATATTTTTTAAGAATGTTATTATTACTTATGTAAGTATTGTAAGAATGTATTTTATGTTGTACTGATGAAGGCATTAGCCGAAACGTTTACTGTCGTATCAGTCTAAAAATAAAGCTCAAATTTATTGTTTTCATTGCACAATTTGTTTGTGTATTTTGTATTTTATTTAAAAGCTTTATTGCAGTCCCATTCTATATGATAAACTCTACCTCCAACCTCGAAGTCAGTTCTTTCTACTGCAGTCCAAGTTGTAAATTGTATCTGCTCACATGCCTGGAACCACTGCCTCTTCAAGTTGTTCTGTCAGGAGGTGGTCTCTGAGCATGAAGTTCTGCTCTACCACACTGAGGTGCACAGGTTGTCCAGGGGACGGATACTTTCTCGGTTAGTAGAACTGAGAGTGGAGCTTGCCATTTTCTTGGGAGATAAAGAGAGTGACGTTGCTGATAAAGAGAGTGACGTTGCTGACTGTCCAAATTTCATTCATTACTTGGCATACCTGGCTGACATCTACACCATCTTGAATGAATTGAAAATATGTCTCCAAGGACCTGCTGTGACTGCAATGGATGCTACTGAGAGATTGCAAGCCTTCCTTAACAAAGTGCCACTATTCCAACGACGACTAGAAAAGTCCAACTTGGCCAACTTTCCACTCTTGGATGAAGTTGTAATATCTGGTGCAGAAGGAAGCACCGATGGATCACTGCCTGACAAAATCAAAGGGGAAATTTTAGAGCACCTTTTAAATTTGCAAAAGTCCTTTGATGGGTATTTCTGTCAAGAAATTGCTAGGAAAGACCTTTGAATTCACAATCCCTTTCTCTGTGACTTGGACAACATTGATGACATTGACTTTGCTAAAGATGACCTGATTGATTTGAGAACCAGAGAAGTACTGAGGAGTGCCTTCAGTTGCAATACTTTGATTGAATTTTTGTGCGTCCAGCTACTACCCACAACTAGCCAAGATGGCAGTACTGACTCTCCTTCCATTTGCCACAACCTATCTCTGTGTAGCAGGATTCTCCACACCTTTGACGATTAAAACCAAGGAAAGGAATAAGTTGAATGTAGAGGATGACATGAGAGTTACTTTGTGCAAAACATTCTCCAGATTTAAATCGCTTATTTATCAAAAGAATCAGCAGATCTCTCACTAAATTCCCGGTTGCCTATGGTCAAAACTGTTGTGTTCCTAAAATAAACATAGTTTATTATGCATTTTCTGCAAGTTTCACGAGGGGGTGCATGAACTTTTTTGGGCATCTGAAGGGGTGCATGGACCCCAAAAGGTTAGGAACCACTGCTCTAGGCGGTCCCACTTTTTTGGGCCACCCTGCATATCACCACCGTTTTTTTCGTTAACATGACACGCATCAGTGGTCTTAAAGTCACCGTTACAAAAGCGTTTAAATAAAATCACCTCGGTTAGTTCCGTGCACGCCACTGGGTTGCCCAACAGATCGTAAACAATTATCTTGTCCACCTTGTCTGTTGTGGCCAGGATGTGTGAGATCAAACACTCCCAAGACATTCTTCACTTTTCTCCATGAACCGCAACTCTCCACAATATGCACTGGGTTACTCCATGACTTGCGGCCCTTCATGAAAATATACATTAATCTTAGGGTCGAATTGTTGAGAGAGAACATTAGATTGTACACTCGCTACAAAGGAGAAAAAAAAGCGAGTTTTGCAGGAACGCGTGTTTGATTAAATTGTTGAAAATTTCATGATTAAGAAACTGTGTGCCTTTATTCTTGGTAACATTGTTACAAGAACAAATGCTATTTTTAATTGAATGCATTTGAAATCAATCGGAGACGGAGAATAAACGTAAACATGATTAAATAAATTTAAATTGACATATGACTTTAAAAAAGAATCTGATAACACTTAATTTAACAAATATACTTACTAATGTATGATTAAACTTATTTCCCTACATCACAGATCAAGTGATTCCTTAAATCCCCAGGGAATGTTGATATCGGTCAACAAATATGAAATTAATCATAGTTTTAACTCTCATCTGCTCTGCTCCTAAACTAGGGCACACTGTGACCTTGTTGTTTCTCCAGACCAGTGTTGTACGTACACCAAGTGTGTTGTTGGCCTGGTACCGCATTCGACAGCACACACGCCACACCCCTGCTTGTGGGAATCAGGTAAGTTTCTGTGGTAAGTGTGTGGTTTGTTTTGACTTTGACGCGGCGCTGAGTGGCGAGCCTGGTAATAGGAGTCAGTCACTCGCACTTTATACAAACAAAACTTTTTCTCAGAAAGTGCGTTATTAACTCAGCAGTGTGTTGGAATGTGCGCACGTCAAGCAAATGCTTTTCAAAAACAATCGTAGACATTTTTCCTCATAAAAACTCACACACAATTAATAATGTCGAATAAACAAAAATAATTGACTAATTCAGGATCGTTAAGGCAAGTCGCCATCCTCTTCCCCCCCCCCATTGCCATCGTGAGTTCGTGACACAAACCAACGCGCCGACCTGATCCATCCCATTTGTTTCTATTCAACACATCATTTAAACAGAAGCGACATTAATTTTTACAATAATCTTCATTATAGAGGCATTCAACGTGCATATCTTTTTTTCCACATTTTGATTCATGCGAAAAAGGTGGATTAGGAAATTGGGTATTAGGGAATATAGGGAAACGCAATATAAACACAGGGCCAAGGGCCAAGTTATAAACTGGAGTCACCAACCATTTTCCATGGCTCGGAAAACTTCCAGTAATCATTGTCAAATATATTTCATAAATTGTACGCGAGTCGCAATGTGAACACAGAAGAACCTCAAGCGGCTCGCGAACCGCGATTTGGTCACCGTTGCATTAGAGTTTAGAGGGTGACCATAATCTAGTTAAAGGCCGCAGCGCCTTCTACAAATAGCGGTCGTGTAATACCAAGTAGCGCATTTTTTAAAAATATGTTTTGTTTTTAAATATTAAAAAATGTTACAGGCAAAGTGTGAAATTCAGGCATTCTATAGAATGCCTAGGCAATGTATAGAATGCCTGATGGTTTCAGGCAAAGTATGAAATGATTGCTATTTCATACATTGCCTGGGTATTTTATAGAATGCCGAGTTGTCGTCCGGCTAAGTATGTAATTGGCCTACCCAGCCATTTTTCCAGCCACTGATGTTCGCTACTTGTCATGATATTGAACTGTGTATAAACCTTAGTGAACCTTGCCAGAAAAAACAAAAAAGGCGTTAAAAAAAAAGTAATTGTGGTAAAACCAATGTTTTTTTCTGAATTCAACTCTCGTTGTCAGGTCGATCTCATCGACTTTCAATCCCATCCTGATGGGAAATACACGTTTATAATGATGTATCAAGATCAGCCCACCAAGTTCATGGTTCTCAGGGCCCTGAAGACAAAGAGGGCACGAGAAGTAGCATACAAGCTCGTAGACATATTTACGGTGCTTGGTGCTCCAATGATTCTATAGTCCGATAATGGCAGAGAATTTGCAAACAATGTGGTAAGGGGCCGTCCATTAAGTACGTCACGCTCCGAGGGGGGGGTGTAAGAAAGTGTGACACTTTGTGACAGGGGGGAGGGGGGGGGTCAGGTCATGTGTGATGTCACACATTTATTTTTATATATATATTTTTTCGAATTTATTTATATTTCTTAAGTAGAATTTAAATAGCTTTAAAATAATTTTCAAAAATTTTGTGAAACATTAGAATTAGTTTAATGTCAAAATAGCATGAAATGCGTATCTCCTGAAAGTGTTCATAAATCTGAATTGGATGCAGCAGGACTGATATCGAAGGATCAGGAATGGTTTGACAATCATCTTCGCACCAGCCAATATTTCACTCAAATTGCTAAATATCAGGACATAAAATGTTGGGACAAAGCACGAAGCTCATATTTCAACGTTTTACATTCAAGATTCTTCCCCTCCTCCAATCCCAATCAACCAAACAGTTGATGGACTCAAAGTTTCAGAAAGAGCAGATGCAGATTCTCATAAATTTCCTTCCTTGTTTGTAGCACAAACTCTCAAATTTGATGACATCATGCCAAGATCATCAGGAGTTTTCAAAGTAGAACCATATGATTACCAGCTTATTTGATCGACTTTGCAAAGTATGTCACTCATATTTGTCCTCACAAACAATGTTGAAGAAACATACAGGACAACACAAAGCTCGGGCTCAGGAGAATGTGCCCACCCAAACTGTTCAAGAATCAACTCAGATAAAACGCATCCGTCCTTTGAGAATCACTTCTAGAAGGCAAAGAGAACCTATGGCAGTTATTGCCAGAAGAGAAAATGCACATACAGAGGCTGTTTAGTGGCTAGATGAGGACGAGTTGATCTGTCTGAAATTATCCTTCCAGGAAACGATGATGGAGACAGATTGATGTCAGTCGTAACTATGGATGAACACTTCACTTCACCATTGTAAGACGATGTCCAGTGAATATTTTGGAATGAAACATAATTCATAGGACCATAATAAACAGATTTAAAATAGCACAAGAGTTGATAACATAATTTGTCAATCTAGTCTTTTTTAAAAAGTCAAATTGTTTTGTTTCCTTTTCATTATTTAATCACTGGTTGAGGTCAAGTTTCGCTAATGTACTTCTTATCATGTGTCAATAGAATGCATTATCGGAAGATTATCTAAAGCTTGACCCCACCCATTGTAAATGAAAAGGTAGCAGATACATGATGTGTATTATATAATTGTCAAGTCTAATTTTTTCAATTTTTGTTTTGAAATTCGATATAGATTGAGTTACTGCTTCATTGAATAACTGTGACAACTGTTGACAATTAACTATTCTACTATTAAAGTCATTTTAGTTCTTTTAAGTAGGGGTGTACCGGATTTCGTCTCCAGCTCCGGCAATTCCGGAATCCGGCTATTTTGTAAAATCCGGCTCTGGCTTTGGCTCCGGCAGGTTTCACTTCATAAATCCGGCTAGCCGGTAGACAGGCCTTGCCCAGAAACTCTATACATTCCCTTAAGGGTGACAAGAAAAATGCCCAGCAGGCAGCTCGCCACTACGCTAACACGTACTGGCTCAATCTAAGTTCCAGCATACAGTCAGCTGCTGATAGAGGCGATACAAAGGCTATGTACGAGAATATAAAACAAGCAACAGACCCTCTGACCTCCAAGTCAGCACCCTTAATGTCAAAAACAGGGGAAATTATCACTGATCGGGACAAGCAACTCAAACGGTGGATCGAGCACTACCTGGATTTGTACGCAACTATAAACCATGTCTCAACTGCTGCCCTGGACGATATCCCAGACCTGCCGGTCATGGAAGAGCTTGATAGCCTACCAACAATGGTCGAGCTGAGTAGAGCCATAGATTGCCTAGCCTGCGGGAAAGCCCCTGGTAATGATGGAATTCCATTCAAATGTGGAAAAGAAGGACTTTTACAGCCATTGCATGACGTCCTCACTCTGTGCTGGGAACAGGGACAGATACCACAGGAGTTAAAAGATGCCAACAACGTTACACTGTATGAAAATAAAGGAGACAAGAGTGACTGCATTAACTATCGGGGAATCTCTCTCCTCAGTAAAGTTGGAAAGGCCTTCGCCCGAGTTGCATTAACACGTCTGCAGACCCTAGCATCGCGTGCACTCCCAGAATCGCAGTGCGGCTTTCGAGCCGGAGGATCAACCATAGACATGATCTTCTCTCTGCGCCAGCTGCAGGAGAAATGCAGGGAGCAACATATGCCTCTATACATCGCGTTCGTCGACCTAACTAAAGCTTTTGATCTTGTCAGCAGAAGCGGCCTTTTCCAGATCTTAGTAAAAATAGGCTGCCCTACACATCTGCTTAACATCATCAAGCAATTCCACGATAACATGCAGGGCCCAGTGTGCTATAACGGTACCACTTCTGAGGTTTTCCAAGTAAGTAGTGGAGTAAAGCAAGGCTGCGTGTTGGCACCTACTCTATTCGCAATATTCTTTTCCATCTTACTGCAGTATGCCTTCAAGAACAACAGCGAGGGAATATACATACACACCAGAGCTGACGGGAGATTATTCAATATTGCCCGATTTAGAGCCAAGACCAAAATAAGGAAAATTTTGCTGCGCGAGCTCCTATTTGCAGACGATGCCGCCTTAATATCACACACAGCAGACGGCCTGCAGAAACTTGTATCCAGCTTCTCCGCTGCCTGCAAAGCGTTTGGCCTGACCATAAGTATAAAGAAAACCAACAGTATGGCACAGGATGCTGCCTCTTTCCCGACTATCACCATTGACGACTGCAACCTGGATGTTGTTGACAGTTTTACTTGTCTGGGATCAAACATTTCGAACACCCTCTCACTGGAATATGAGATAAGTAGTAGGATAGGGAAGGCAGCAACTGTTATGGCTAGACTGTACAAAAGAGTCTGGTCCAATGCCAAACTCACAGCAAGGACCAAGCTACAGGTATACCAGGCCTGCGTACTGAGCACACCCCTCTATGGATGCGAGTCTTGGACCACCTATACCAGGCATGAAAGAAGGCTCAATAGCTTCCAACTCAGACGCCTGCGCCGCATCCTAGACAGCAAATGGCAAGAGAAAGTCCCCAACACATAGGTCCTGGCTCAAGCAAGCATGAGCAATATTAAGCCAAAGACGCCTCCGTTGGCTTGGACACGTCAAGAGGATGCAAACTGGTCGCATACACAAGGATGTGCTATACAGCGAGCTGGCGACAGGGAAAAGGTCGGTTGGTCGGCCAAGTCTCAGATACATGTACATATGCAAGAGAGACATGTAAGTAGCCTACATTGATATACAAAACTGCGAAAACCTGGCAGAGGATAAGTCCACGTGGCGGGCTAATGTGAAAGAAGGATCACTAAGAGCAGAGGAGCAAGCTAGGGCAGAAGCAGTTTGAAAAAGAGCGAGGAGAAAGGCCATGCAACACTGCCCCACTGCTTTCGTGTGTGTGACATGCATGCAGAATAGACTGCCACTCAAGGATTGGTCTCATCAGCCACACCAAGAGCTGCAAATAATAAAGATAAATCTATCGTCTTTCGTAGACGGACAGATGCCATACATACACATACCGGATTTCGGCTCCGGCAAATCCGGAATCCGGCTATTTTGTAAAATCTGGCTCTGGCTTTGGCTCTGGCAGGTTTCACTTCATAAATCCGGCGAGCCGGTAGATTCCTAATTTATATATTTATTCATAGTGGCTCCGGCAAATCCGGAATCCGGCCATTTTAACAAATCTGATTCCGGCTCCAGCTGGATTTCACTTCATAAATCCGGCCAAATTCAGCTCCGGTCGGATTTCAAAACTTTGAATCCGGTACATCCCTACTTTTAAGTGGAAATTACATATTTTAAAACAGTTTAATAGTGAAGTGTAATTTAAGTATTAAATTAAATATTTTTAATTAGGTGTTAATTTTTTTTTCGAAAGTGTGGCGTACTTTAGTGGGGGGGGGGTCCCGAGATTTGTGACAGTTTGTGACAGGGGGAGGGGGGTCAAAAATAGCGTGACGTACTTTATGGACGGCCCCTAAGCAGCCTAAAGAAGTACTGGCCCACCTTGTATATCGTTCATATACAACGCCATTGGAGCGTCCTAAGAGCTAACCAGGACATCGAAAATATGCTGTGTGCTTGTATGCAAGATGAAATGTTCGTTCGTCCGTCGATACGACGAGGACCACTCTAGTCATCCGAGGGTTTTCTGTGCGTGCGCAGATGGCTGATTAGGCCGATCCTTGCACGAAAGGTTCGGGAACAGAAGGGACAGGGGGCGAGTGCGACATCTCCTGGAGGGTTGACAGCATGGGCCTTTCGGGCTTGCCTCTTCTTTTCTGCGGCGGTAATCCGGTTTGCCTCACATGACCTGGCACCTTCGTGGATGGAAGAGCGCCAGGTGGATCGGTCCATTGCAGCTCGTTCCCACGTGTCTGGATTTATGGCAAACGCTTTCATTGAGGCTTTCAGTGTGTCTTTGAAGCGTTTCTTTTGCCCACCGTGGGACCGCTGGCCATACTGGAGCTCACCATAGAAGATTCTCTTTGGCAGTCTCTCGTCTGGCATTCGGACAACGTGCCCTGCCCAGCGAAGCTGGGACTGCATCAGGAGGGTGAAGATGCTGGGGAGACCTGCCTTGGTCAGTACCACTGTGTCTGGAATTTTGTTCTGCCACTTTATGCCGAGAATCTTCCTGAGGCTTGTTATATGAAAGTGGTTCAGCTTTCTTGCATGGCGCTGATAAACAGTCCAAGTTTCACAAGCATAAAGCAGTGTGGGGAGCACCACTGCCCTGTACACTTTCAGCTTGGTCTGGATGGTAATGCCTCTTCTGTTCCAGACATTAGGGTACAACCTGCCAAAAGTGGAGCTGGCTCTGGCAATTCTGACGTTCACTTCGTCATCGATGGTGACATTTTGAGACAGTGTGCTGCCTAGGTATGTGAACCGGTGCACTGTATTGAGTCTCTGGCCGTTGACAGTGATGTTGGGCTCTACGTAGGGTCTTCCAGGCGCAGGCTGATGGAGGACCTCAGTCTTCTTGGTGTTGATTGACAGACCAAAGTTTGTGCAGGCACTGGAGAACAGGTTTACACTGCGTTGCATGTCGGCTTCTGAGACAGCGTTGAGGGCACAGTCATCAGCGAACAGCAGGTCTCTGATGATGTCTGTCATAACCTTGGTTTTTGCCTGGAGCCTCCGAAGGTTGAACAGCTTGCCATCTGTGCGGTATTTCAGGTTGACACCAACATCCTCGTCTCTGAAGGCCTCTGTCAGCATGGCGGAAAACATGAGGCTAAACAGTGTTGGTGCCAGGACGCAGCCCTGCTTGACTCCGTTTGTGACTGGGAAAGGATCAGAAAACTCCCCGCTGTCCTGGACTCTGGCCTGCATGCCTTCATGGAATTGTTGCACCAAGACGATGAATTTCCTTGGGCAACCGTACTTGGCCATGATCTTCCACAGACCCTCTCTGCCACCAGTGTCAAAGGCCTTGGTCAGGTCGACATAGGTGGAGAACAGATCAGAGTTCTGCTCCTGACATTTCTCCAGCAGCTGCCTGGCAGCGAACACCATGTCGATTGTTCCTCGCTCTTTTCGGAATCCACACTGACTTTCAGGCAGGAGTCCTTGGTCAAGGTGCACTGTGAGGCGGTTGAGCAGGATTCTGGCGAGGATCTTTCCTGCAATAGAAAGCAGGGATATGCCTCTGTGGTTGTCACAAGCCTGTCTACTTCCTTTTCGCTTATATAGATGTATGATGGTGGCATCTTTGAAGTCCTGCGGGATCGTCTCTTGCTGCCATATTAAGAGAAACAGCTCATGGAGCCTTTCAGTCAGGGCTGTTCCCCCCTCCTTGTAGACATCAGCTGGTATGGCGTCAGAGCCAGGTGCTTTGCCACTGGAGATAAGATAGATTGCTTTCTGGGTCTCGAGCAAGGTTGGTGGGTCATCCAGTGCTTTGTTTGTGGGCACTTGGGGTAGACGATTGATGGCTTCGTCGTTGATTGTCGAAGGGCGATTTAGGACGTCATCGAAATGTTCGACCCATCTCTCCAAGATCTTCTCTTTGTCTGTGATTAGAGTGTTACCGTCTGCGCTGAGGAGGGGGCTTGATCCTGAGGGCGTGGGGCCATATACTTCTTTCAAGGCGTCGTAGAAGTTTTTATAGTCACGCCTGTCTGCATAGCCTTGGATCTCGTCAGCTTTGTTGCCGAGCCAATCGTCCTGCATCTGACGGAGCTTCTGCTGAACAGTCTTGCGTATGTTGTTGAGTGCATCTCTCCTTGCCGTGGACTTGGGGTTATTGATGTATGCTTGGTGAAGGTGGTGTTTCTCATCCAATAACTGCTTGATGTCTTCGGAGTTCTCATCGAACCAGTCCTTATGTTTCCTGGTCTGGGGCCCCAGGGTCTCTGTAGCTGTGGAGTAAATCAGCTCTCTGAGTGATGCCCAGTCTGCCTCCACGCTCTGGTTTCCCGGAGAGGTGGATTTCAAGCACTTTTCCAGAGCATCTACAAAGGACTGTTTGCAGCTGTCGGTATTCAGTTTGGCAACATTAAGCCGTTTCGGGGCCTTCTTCCCTTGCGGGCGTCGTTTAGGCTGAATGCGGATGTTGAGCTTGGTGATGATGAGGCGGTGGTCTGTCCAGCATTCAGCGCCGCACATGGATTTGGTAACTCGTACATCCTGCCTGTCCCTCTTCCTCACGATGACGTAGTCAATAAGATGCCAATGCTTCGATCGGGGGTGCATCCATGACGTCCGGTTACGAGTGGGGAGGCGGAAGATCGTGTTGGTGATCAGCAGTTCAAGTTCAGCGCAGGTCTGGAGTAAAAGAAGACCGTTGCTGTTGCATTGACCCACTCCATGGTGTCCAAGGACTCCTTCCCAGGCAACGTTGTCCTTGCCAACTCTTGCGTTGAAGTCACCTAGCAAGATGAGTTTGTCCGCCTTTGGAACGTCGGCAATGACAGTGTGAAGTTCTTCGTAAAACTTTGCCTTTACGTCATCTGGATTAGTCATGGTTGGAGCGTAGGCACTGATGATGGTGAGGTGCTTCTTTCCAGCCAGTGGGAGTTTCATGGTCATGAGCCTGTCGTTCACTCCCTTGGGAAGTCCAGCCAGCTTTCCGACAAGAGTTGTCTTAACTGCAAACCCAACGCCTGCCTCACGTCGCTCCTCGCTGGGTCTGCCACTCCAGTAAAATGTGTAACCAGATCCTCTTTCACAGAGCTCTCCTTCTCCCGCGAGCCTGGTCTCGCTCAGGGCTGCGACGTCGATGCCATATCTAGCGAGTTCTTTACCAATCAGGGCTGTTCTCCTCTGAGGTCTGTCTGCATCGTCTCTGTGCAGGAGTGTGCGCACATTCCATGCGCCCAATATGAGAGGAAATATCCTCGTTTTCTTCTTTTTGTTTCGACCGCTGGTATGGGATGGATGACAAAAGTGACTTGCGCGGTGACTTGGATTTAAGTGAGAAGGAGTTGCGCAGTTCGTCGATCTCACTCTCTCGCCCGAGGCCATCTTATCCAGCGGCAGGACTAAGTCGAGACGGCTGGTGATGGAGACGGGTGCAGTGGATGGCCATGACGTCCTGTGTGTCTTGTCATGCCCTTAGCGTTCCACAACGCTTTGCTGAGATTCGCCTTTTTGACCGTTGACCAACTAGTGGTTCCTCCGCTCTGTCCACCGAATCCAGTCTTCACGTGCATAGATAGACATATCTAGATCACCGAGGGTTTGAGACCCGTCGGCTACCCTCACCAGGTTTAGCCAGCCATTCAAAGCCGTTGCCCGGGGTGTGGCCACTGCGCACGTTGCAGTTTCTATGAGCCACTGGTGATAGCTGTGAGACAACTTCCGGATTAATATTAATAGTATTAACAGCGCAAGATGAAATAACTGGCCACTGAAGTGAGGGGTTACGGTTCGTCCAATTTAATCAGAATAGAGCTAATCATTCTGGGATTAAAAGATAACCATACAAAGCTCTCTTTGGATGCAGAGCTAAAGTAGGCCTCACAACGTCGTCCCTACCTGACGATGTTTTACAAGATGTGGAAACAGAGGAAGATCTCGAAATAATAATGCAGAGTGTACATCATGTGTTTTATTTATTACGTCCACTCTAAAATACGTAATTATCAATAAAGTCTTTTGTTGTGCTCTTTTTACACTTTGCCTAAACGAAATTCGGCATTCTATAGAATGCCTAGGCAAAGTATGCAAAAGTGTTACTAATTTCATACTTTGCCTGAAACCATCAGGCATTCTATACATTGCCTAGGCATTCTAGGCATTCATAATTGCTACTTTGGGGGCGTCCATAAATGACGTCACGCACCTAGGGGGGAGGGGGTCACACTTTTGTGACGATGCGTGACGAAGGGGAGGGAGGGGGGTTGAAGAAATGTGACGTCACATCAAAAGGGTAACTTTAAATAAAACTTCCACTGAAATATTTGGTAGCTTACAATTTATTTAATGACTTTAAAAAAAAATAAATCTTTCTTAAATCAGTGCTTCTCAATGTGCCGGTAGGTAGGCCATCAGACGCTGGTTGGCGTAAGCTATCAAGACACGAAAATTAAATCTAATTATAATCCTTAAGTTTGAGAATCCACAAGATAACATATGAAATTGTTACACTGCTTCGTTTGATTTTGACATCAAAGCATTTGTGATGTAACCGCAGCTCCGTTTGTTTCTCTCATGGCAGGAGTCGTTGAATTTTTTTGCCCGTTACCCCAAAACATACAAGTTTATGTGTATAAACACGCCCCTCCACGCCCAGACTCAAAGTCCTGCTCACATGACTCGGGGATTTGGGGGAGCGTCGTTAGCGAAAATTGTGAGATTTACAAGCATGAAAAGTGTTTTAAAATGATCTGAATAGGATTATGTGTAAATATTGTAAGTCAAAACGACACAGAATACTTTTTTCTTTAAAAGGGGAGGGGGGATCCATTTGATAGAATTAAAAACATTTTAAGTTTGATATAATTGTTCGATTGGTTTTAAGTCAAACGCCCCTTGCCATTCTACTCTTCTAGATCAGTGCTTCTCAATGTGGTGGTCCGCGGACCGGTGCCGGTCCGTGGGCCATCCGCTGCCGGTCCGCAGATGTTCTAAAACAGGACAGAAAAAAATTGTTAGTGCAGGGAAAATAGTTCACTGGTCCCTGGTGCAATGGAAAAAATTCCTGCCGGTCCGCCATACTAAAAAGTTTGAGAAGCACTGTTCTAGATATAATGGTAAATGAGCCTATTTAAAATTAGTCAAGTATTCATTAACTTTACCGAATGCATCAAATTCTTGACATCGCAATTCGAGAGGAGCACAAAACCACTTTTCTTCTTAGCTCAGTTTTTAAGGCATTGATTTTAAATATCACAGAAAGGATGCATAATATAGACAAGTCATGTGGATTAAGATTATTGTCACTCGTGTCAATATAAATGAAAGTAGGGTAGATTTAGGTGTCTTCGTATAGTACGTAGGTAACAAATGTACATAGTTGTCAATTTTTAAAAAAATGCATTTTCTGGAAGGAACCGGTTCAATAATGGGCATATGTTCCAAGCGTACACGTACACATGACGTATTTTAATATATCTAGTGGATTGTAGTGGATGTTATATGTCCCAAATGAGTCTGCATTGCCCCCAAGAATTCCCTTTTTGACCCCAGATGAGGTTATTTACCTCTGTTCGCCGACCTCTTTCGTACGGGATGCCCGGCAGTCAATTGAGGGATTTTTTAAAAATGCATTTTAAAAATGTTGTTTTTAAATAATTTTTTTTCTAAACAAAGACGTTAACCGTGATGATTAATAGTCAATGTTTAATTTGTATGCATTAAAATAAAATATAATCTAAGGATGTTAACACAGTTCGTTTTCTGAAGGCCGGTTAAACGTTTTTAAAAAATGCTTCACGCGGGTTACAATATTACAATGTAGATCTTCACTAAATATATAATAAACACTTAAATGACAATAAAAGTGATATGAAACATACTTATTTTCAAATAGAAAATAAAGTTATTGTTTTTGGTGTTTTGGTTTTTTTTTGGGGGGGGGTCTAAGATTTGTGACGTATTTTTACAGAGGGGGGTCTAAGTTTTTGTGACGAAGGGGGCGAGGGGGTCAAAAATCGGCAAAAATCGCGTGACGTCATTTATGGACGGCCCCTTTACTCTTGGTTCTTCTATCCTTTAGTGTTTCAAGGTTTAATGATTTAACTAATGGTGTTATTTTGTCAGTTTTGAATATTCTCCAGTAATGAATCTGGAAAGTCGAACGGAAAGAGATTTGTCAAAAATTCCTTCCCCAACGCTATTTTAAATATTATTAGCTACCTTTTTGCGTTTGTTTTAAACCGATATATTATATTTTATGGTTGGCGAGAAATTTACAAAATACTGATAATTCTTCGGCTCACTATCGCATAGGCTACATATTTTCTCTATGACGTCATATCCCTTCACGCTACGTCACACCAAGAATGCGTCAATATAATGCGCACTGCGCAACAGTCTAACATGCCTAAAGTGGGAAAACCCTATTAACTATCATTCTAGATTACATTAAAAGTCATTTCTAATCAATAATTCTGAAACTAAACAAAACAATTGCTATCTACAAATTGCTGCTAAAATTACGGGAATAGATCGAAAAGAGATTTTTCAAAAATTTCTTCTCCAACATTGTTCTAAATATTATTAGCTATTGTTTGGCGTTTGTTTCAACCCGATATCTGTTATGGTTGCCGAGAAATTGACAAAATACTGATATTTTTTCTTTTTAAAATTTTTTTTTCCAGGAAATCCAGTAAACTTTTTCTGTATTTTTGTTAGCCGGTGTACATCCTTGGGACCTTCTTAACATATTTGCAATAGACCCGAACCCTATATCTGGTATGGTTCAGGGGGAGTTGCTGTTCAAAGCTCGAACAGACTGATCAGACATTTCAAATATATGAAGGCAATTTTCCCTAAGGAAACTGAGTTAAAACCCCCATTCTTTTCTCAATGATTAACATCAAATACATTGCTTTTCTATCTCAACCTTAATCTTTACCCATATGAAGAGCCACCCATGCAAGGGTTCGTTGCTAGACTCATATTGCAGTCTTTCTACAATAATTTGATTCATTGCTTTATTCTTTATTATTTCTGACCTTCATTCCGTTGATGGACTCTTTAATTACTTACAAAACCGACTACGCAGCGATGAAAATATACTATTAATTGTATTTTATAAATAATTTCTGTGTGTGCTGTTAATGCCGCATCATCCGCAAAGAGTAGCTCACGAATTAGGATATCTGTCGTTTTGGTCTTGGCTCGGAGGCGAGCAGTGTTGAAAAGTCCTCCATCAGCTCTGGTGTGTAACCAGATTCCATCACTGCTATCCTTGAATGCGTATCGAAGCAGTACACAGAAGAATATTGCGAACAGTGTTGGTGCAAGTACACAACCTTGTTTAACTCCGCTGCTGACAGGAAAGGCTTCTGACGTAGCTCCATCGAACTGCACTGTGCCCTGCATATTTTCATGGAACTTTCTGATGATGGTGTGGGGGACAGCCGATTTTTACCAGGATTTGGAATAGCCCGTTGCGACTGATGAAATCAAAGGCTTTCGTAAGGTCCACAAAGGCAATGTATAGTGGCATCTGTTGCTATCTGCATTTTTCCTGGAGCTCCGTATGGAGAACACCATGTCTATAGTAGACCGACCAGCCCGGAAACCGCACTGAGATTCTGGATAGACATGGGATGCTAGACTCTGTAAACGTGTTAGTATGACACGGGCGAAGGCCTTTCCTACAATACTAATGACTGAGATGCCGCGATAGTTATTGCAGTCACTTCTATCACCCATGTTTTTATATAATGTCACTATATTTGCATCCTTTAGGTCTTGGGGGATATAGCCCTGTTCCCAGCAGAGGGACAGAAGCTCGTGCAATGGCTGTAGTAAAGCTGTCTTGCCACTCTTTAGAGCTTCCGGTGGTATGCCATCATTTCCAGGGGCTTTTCCACAATCTAGGTTTGCAACAACTCGTGTCAAGCTTCTCCAATGCCTGCAAATAATTTGGTCTGCAAATCAGCTTGAAAAAGACAAACATCATGGCCCAAGACACACAACCTCCTCCTACCATCAATATCGACAATGAAAACTTGGAGGTTGTGGACAGCTTCACCTACTTGGGTTCCAATGTCTCCAATACATTGTCCATTGAAGAGGAAATAAACAGTAGAATTGGCAAGGCAGCTGCCACAATGGCTAAATTAAGCAAACGTGTCTGGCAAAACACCAAGTTAACAGAGAAAACAAAACTGTGTGTCTATAGAGCCTGCGTCATCAGTACATTGCTATACGGGAGCGAGACATGGACCACTTATACATCCCAAGGGTGCAAGCTTAAGGCTTCCACTTGAGATGCCTGCGACGCATCCTAGTCATTAAATGGCAAGACAAGGTGCCTAATACTGAGGTCCTAATGCGTGCCAATACCCAAAGCATGTTCTCAATCCTTAGTGAAAGACGCCTGAGATGGCTAGGACATGTTAAAAGAATGAACCCTGGCCGAATCCCCAAGGACCTCCTATATGGAGAAATGGCTTTGGGAAAGAGCAAGACAGGTCGCCTATGTCTGCGATTTAAAGATGTCTGCCAAAGGGACACGAAAGCACCCAGAATACGCACAAGCGACTGGGAGTGTAAGGCAGAAGACCGATCTACGTGGCGCACAGTTGTCAAAGAGGGCGTCAGAGTAGCCGAGGAGCGAAGGATGGAGGAGGCTACAGAAAGAAGAGCTAGGAGAAAGGCCAAAACATTTGAAAGCACAGAACTCGTGTGTAAAAGCTGTGGTAAAGACTGTCACTCAAGGATAGGACTGCACAGCCACTCGAGGAAATGCAACCCAACTCAACAGTGATGCACCATCGTCTCGCGAGACGGAAGGATGCCGATTATAAATAATTTTAAACTATAGGTTTTCTTCTTCTTTTTAAATATTTTTAAATATTTATTTATTTTTTAGAATATAAAATAAAAACGAAAAGCTTAGCTTTACATCTGATAATTGTGCATTTCTGCAAACTGTTATTAAAATAATGATCGCTTGTTGTTCCTGTTGCACTGTTTAACTCGGCAAGATGGCGGGAAATATCACCAACTAGGCCAACTAATTCATATGTAAATGAGATGTAAGCCTAATAAACAAATATTTTATCACAGATTAGCGCAGCATTTATTGCCAACTTGCACTAAGGTCAAACAGCCAACAAAGTATGTCCATTAACGATCTCAGTTACTGGTCCCCACATTTTACAGCCACGCTGTGTTCGTTGAAGCCTTGTTTTATTCGGAGTACACATGCACTTGGACTCTCCCACACCACCCAAAATAAAAAATTATTATTATTATTATTAAAATAAACTAGGGCTGCGGAAATTAACGATTAATTTCTCGATTAATCGGTAAAAATTTTCAACGATTAAATTTTTTTAACGATTAATCGACCCTTCAATTATAAATGTACTGGCAGTCAAAAAGTAAAATATTTCGGCCGATAAATATAAACTAAATTCCGGACGTTACACGAACATTTTGGTTTTAAACTATGGACTGAAGTGAATGTTCAAAATGTTGATAAAGGTTATTGTGTCCATTGAGAGAAATCGTTTGCCTACAATGCAATGTTCCCTCTAAGTTTAGGCTTCGATGGTTCCTGTGCAAAGTTTTTTTTTAACTCGTGTGCAAAGTTTCACAATGTCCATTTTTTGTGTTTTGTGCAATATTTTACAAAATTTGCTGCGCGGTGATTTTAAACTCCTTCGTGGAGTCGGTTAAATATCTGCACACCCGCACTGCTTATAAGGAACATTGCTACCATGGTTCTAACACTTCGCTTACATATCACATGAAAACCAAAATCCACTACAGTATTAGAAACTTCAGCCTGGACAATCTAAAGCTATTTGAACGATTGTTCAGCTCGGCTGGTTATATTATCAATAAGACCCGCTCATCACTTGAACCAAATAATATCAATACACGTCTTTTTTTGCGTTGTTGGTTAAAAGATGTCTTATAAAGGAGACATTCCAGTGTTATTTCGATTTTTGACAAGTATTTCAATAAATGTTACTTTTGACACCATAAATTTCAATATTTGGTTTTAATCGAAAATAACGAAAAATCGTTAATTTTTCGAAAAGTTCACGATTAAATTTAAATAAATCGTTAACAGCACTAAAATAAACTTACGGAACTTTAAATTATTCATCTGCTATTGTCAAAGAATTTAAAGTTTAACACCCCTCCCCCCACCAAAAAAAACAACAACAAACAAACAAATAAAAATAAAAACATTTTTTTTAAAACGAACCATTATTTGAGAGCCAAGTGTACACATTATTTGAGAGCCAAGTGTACACATTATTTGAGAGCCAAGTGTACACATTATTTGAGAGCCAATTGTACAATTATTTGAGAGCCAAGTGTACACATTATTTGAGAGCCAAGTGTACACATTATTTGAGAGCCAAGTGTACACATTATTTGAGAGCCAAGTGTACACATTATTTGAGAGCCAAGTGTACACATTATTTGAGAGCCAAGTGTACACATTATTTGAGAGCCAAGTGTACACATTATTTCACACTCCTAAATCATATGCACTCCAACTCTTTTTACCCGTAATGCTAGTGCCCCTCAGAGAGTAGTCTATTAAGGCTTATTATTTATTTTTAAAATATTTTATAAAGCGTTGTTAGCATCCCTCCCCATTACCCCATCCCCCGTGCAGGCTAGGATCCACACAATATTGGGCCAGATGTAATGGCCCAGACTATAGATTTGTCTAAGGCCGTTTTGACCGGAGCCTTTTGACATGGGCCGTTTTGTCGGGTTACGTGAAGTTACGAGTTCTGAACATATTCGTGACCGCTGTATTACGTACGGTCAAACCCCACTTTGCAGGCAGTTTCCGAATTGACCCTACGGCGGATTAAAGGGGGGGGGGCTGAACGGGCTAAGCCAGGGGCCCCCGATGATTTAGGGGCCCCAAAACTTATTATTTTCTCTAATAAAAGTGGGCAAATATTTGCGTGACGCCTTGAAAATATAAATAAATTAATAAAATCGCATCTACTTATCAACAGAAAATGTCTAAGAGTGCGAAATACCAGAAGTCATCATCATTTGTAATAATATCTAGGGAAAAATAGCTTTAGAAAAACAATAGATTTTTTATTAGTTTGGAAAACTTACGACTAAAAAACTTTGACATAGTATAGCATAATTCAATAATCGAATTTTTAACCAACTACCAAGTTAGTAGTGTATTGTACACGAGTTACTACGCTTCGACCTACAGACTGAAGTAAGAAGTAAATATTGGAATAAATATGTAATTAAATACTAGTACCGTATATACTCGTTCTAAAGCCGACTTTTTAAGGGACAAAATCTATGGGAAAATGTTGGGCGGGGGGGGGGTAGGTTTTAGAGAGGGTCATAGGTGATTTCTGTATGTACATTGAATATCGGTGTCCTTAATTAACCTGAATTACATGTCGCGTTCCGTGTTAATATTCTGTATAGAAGGAGCAGATAAGAGTAACTAAATACCATTCATTCCTGTTGAGCATTCATCAAGTTCATACCAATGTATTCCCATTGCTGGATCAGGAATTGCCCAAATTATTTTTTAATATTTTGGAAAAAAAATGACATTCAAATTCAAGATTGCCATGGACAGTCACAAGACAATACTGAAAATATGAGTGGGAAGTATAACGGACTCCAGGCTATCCTTCGTGAGAAGTGCAGTGTTGCTCATTATGTGCCGTCCACAGGTCATTCCCTTAATTTGGTTGGGAAAAGTGCATCAGAAGGTGATCTTGCTGCAACCAGATTTTGTAAAAAAAAATTATTATTTACTTATTTTTTTATTCCGCAAAATCTTTATACCTGGCTTGTTTCATCTACTCATCGTTGGCAGGGTCTTCAAAAACAATTGAAAATGTTACCTGCTAACAAAGCCTTGTCTGACTCAAGATGGTCAGTCTGACATGATGCTGTAAGATATGTTAATAAATAATACCATGAGAATATTGCAGTACTGGAAGAATTGGCAAATGACGAAAATCAGCCGCCTGACAGTCAACTTGAAGCAGAAACATTTCAGAAGAAACTTGAACTCTTGAACAACTGAAACTCGCTATGTTACTCGAAATTTCTGACACAATTTTATATAGATTTAAGAAAATGAATGCATCTCTTCAAAATACATTTGTTGAATTATCTATTTGAGTTTGTTAAAAGACAGCGTTCTGAGTTTCATTTCTATAAAGAAAAAAGAAAGGATAAGTCCGTGGAGAAAGAGTATAAACAATCTTCAATGCGATTACAAAAAGAGAAAGTGTCATCTTGATGAAGGGGCATCAGCCGAAACAGTATTTTCTCCGAAACAAAAATTCAAGGTTGAGGTATTTCTTGAAGTCATTGACATTTTCTACAGCCCTACAACATCGGTTAGACGCATGTGTATCCATGAGAAATTTGGCTTTCTTACAACTCTAACTGAGCTAAGCAATGATGTCATCCGAGGGGCAGCATCCAAGTTAATGGAAGAATATTCGAGTGATTTCGATGACTGCTTTTCTTCAGAATTAGTCCAATTGTCAGAACTCCTCAAAAAGTGTATTGCCCAGCCCCAGGGAAAGGAAGTAGCACATGCGAAAATCAAAATTCATGAACAGAGCTATATTTTTTTACTTAATCCTTTCCGAATGTACACATCGCATTTCCGTGTATCTCTCAATGATGACATCAAAGTGCAGTTAAGAGCGATCATTTTCAAAGTTGAAAAAAAAATGGAAATAATAATTAGAAGTTGCATGGGACAACAAAGCCTGAGTCAACACTCTCTCTAATGAGCATTGAAAGGGAAATCGTAAGCTCACTAGTTTTACTGACTTGATTAAAAATCTCGCCACGAGAAAAGTTTGCAAACGAAGGTTCTATAGATTGAAATAAAAACTAATAAATATTTTAATGAAGTGTGGATTCATGTAACTCTATATTAATTTAATTGACTTCTATTTTATTTTGTGTCTTATTACACCCTGCATTACAAGTTACACAGTCTTATATTAGCTGCTAGCAATAATTTTATTTCAATTAATACTGCCTGAAGAGGGCCCAAGTTTATATTGCAGCCAGGGGCCCCGAGCAGTCTTAATCCGCCCCTGAATTGACCAACCATTTCGCAATTTGGATGAGCCTTGTGACCACTGTCAAATGTACTACAAATGACCAGATTATGAGTTGCTTTGGCCGACCAGTATTCACTGTGCTGATGCATATCAAATTATTATAATATATATTGGTATGGCATCTGTCCGTCTACGAAAGACGATAGATTTATCTTTATTATCTGCAGCTCTTGGTGTGGCTGATGAGACCAATCCTTGAGTGGCAGTCTCTTCTGCATGACACACACACGAAAGCAGTGGGGCAGTGTTTCCTGGCCTTTCTCCTCGCTCTTTTCCCGACTGCTTCTGCCCTAGTTTGCTCCTCTGCTCTTAGTGATCCTTCTTTCACTATAGCCCGCCACATGGACCTATCCTCTGCCAGGTTTTCCCAGTTTTGTATATCAATGTTGGCTACTTTCATGTCTCTCTTGCATATGTCCACGTATCTGAGACATGGCCGACCAACCGACCTTTTCCCTGTCGCCAGCTCGCTGTAGAGCACATCCTTGGGTATGCGACCACTTTGCATCCTCTTGACGTGTCCAAGCCAACGGAGGCGTCTTTGGCTTAATATTGCTGCAATACTATTCATGCTTGCCTGAGCCAGGACCTCTGTGTTGGGGACTTTCTCTTGCCATTTGATGTCTAGGATGCGGCGCAGGCATCTGAGGTGGAAGCTATTGAGCCTTCTTTCATGCCTGGTATAGGTGGTCCAAGACTCGCATCCATAGAGGAGTGTGCTCAGTACGCAGGCCTGGTATACCTGCAGCTTAGTCCTTGCTGTGAGTTTGGCATTGGACCAGACTCTTTTGTACAGTCTAGCCATAACAGTTGCTGCCTTCCCTATCCTACTACTTATCTCATCTTCCAGTGAGAGGGTGCTCGAGATGTTTGATCCCAGATAAGTAAAACTGTCAACAGCATCCAGGTTGCAGTCGTCAATGGTGATAGTCGGGAGAGAGGCAGCATCCTGTGCCATAATGTTGGTTTTCTTTATACTTATGGTCAGGCCAAACTCTTTGCAGGCAGCGGAGAAGCTGGATACAAGGTTCTGCAGGCCGTCTGCTGTGTGGGATATTAAGGCGGCATCGTCTGCAAATAAGAGCTCACGCAGCAAAATCTTCCTTATTTTGGTCTTGGCTTTAAGTCGGGCAATATTGAATAATCTCCCGTCAGCTCTGGTGTGTATGTATATCCCCTCGCTGTTGTTCTTGAAGGCATACTGGAGTAAGATGGAAAAGAATATTGCGAATAGAGTAGGTGCCAACACGCAGCCTTGCTTTACTCCACTACTTACTGGGAAAGCCTCGGAGGTGGCACCGTTATAGCACACTGTGCCCTGCATGTTTTCGTGGAATTGCTTGATGATGTTAAGCAGATGTGTAGGGCAGCCTATTTTTACTAAGATCTGGAAAAGGCCGCTTCTGCTGACAAGATCAAAAGCTTTAGTTAGGTCGACGAACGCGATGTATAGAGGCATATGTTGCTCCCTGCATTTCTCCTGCAGCTGGCGCAGAGAGAAGATCATGTCTATGGTTGATCTTCCGGCTCGAAAGCCGCACTGCGATTCTGGGAGTACACGCGATGCTAGGGTCTGCAGGCGTGTCAATGCAACTCGGGCGAAGGCCTTTCCAACTATACTGAGGAGAGAGATTCCACGATAGTTGTTGCAGTCACTCTTGTCTCCTTTATTTTTATACAGTGTAACGATGTTGGCATCTTTTAACTCCTGTGGTATCTGCCCCTGTTCCCAGCACAGAGTGAGGAGGTCATGCAAAGGCTGTAAAAGTATTTCTTTTCCAATGTTGTGTGAAATAATAAATTATTTGGTAGGGTTTTTATTGCAGAGATATTATATAACACCCACCCCGCACCACCCCGGGGAACACACCACAACCCACACCACACGTACAAAAACGAAAAGTAAAGGGAAAAAGGGAAAATAAAGGTTGTGTATAAATAAAATATGAGAGAGAGAGAGAGAGAGAGAGAGTGGATGATTTGTTTTGGTGGAGGGGAATATGGTTTAGGATGGTGTTGATGATGGGTAATGGAGGAAATGGAGATGATTGAGTGGGAAGTAGGTAGAGTAATGGGGGGTTGAGTGTAGAGGAATGGTAAGGATGGAGGGGTGTGAGAATGGATATGGTGTAGGTGGGGTGTGGGAGGTATTGGAATGGTGGGAGAGTGAATAAGGGGTGTGGAGGGAAAGTGATGTGGTTTGGGAAAAGGAGGGGGTATGGTTGGGAGGAGGGGTGGGAGTGAAGAGTGTGAGAGGTATTGAAGGGGGTGAGAAGAGTGATGATAGGTAGGTGGAGGTTAGGTGTGGGTGAATGGTAGGGTGTAGGTGGGAGTGAGAGAGAGGGGATGGGGGAGGGGAAGAGGTTGGTTTGGTTGGGGAGTGATTGAAGGGAGGTGTGGAGTGAGGGAGGGGGTATGAGGGGTATGGAGTTGGAATAAATGGGGAGATTTAATGAGGATAGGGGGAGGAGAGAGGGATTGGAAGATTGTGAGGTAAGTGTGGGGGGAAAGATTGGGTAATAGGGTAATAGTGTCTACTGGTGGCATTTGTACAAGAGCTTCTTTTAGTCTCTGGGTGTATTCTGCTGTTCTCTCTGGATTCTTGGTGGAGCAGATGCCTATGCGTGGTTTTCCTTTGTTTTTGTTGCGGTACAATTTCTTTGGCAGTAACCTTACCTTGCTAGCCACTAAGGAGTGATCTGTGTCGCAGTCTGCACTGTGGTAACTGCGTGTGAGGAGGACACTGGCCAGTTGTGTGCGTCTTGTGATGATGAGATCTAGTTGGTGCCAGTGTTTAGAGCGAGGATGCCTCCATGACACTTGGTGGATTGCTTTGCAGTTGAAGAAAGTATTTGTGACACATAGTCCATGTAAGCAGCACATCTCTAGTAATCTCTGCCCATTTTCATTTAGCCTGCCTCTTCCAAAATAACCGAGGCAAGTTGGCCAGGCCATGTGATCACTTCCAACTCTTGCATTGAAGTCACCAAGGATGTAGATTGCTTCATTGGTGGGTATGCTGGCTAGTGTTTGATTGAGATCATCATAGAACTGGTCTTTCGCTTCTGAGCTCGAGGATAAGGTTGGAGCATAAGCACTGATGATGTTGGCTAATCCTGAGGATGTAGATAGTCGTATTGTTAGTATTCTGTTAGTGCCCTTTGTTGGGGGTTCTATGGAGGAGCAGAGTCCATTTTTTATGGCAAAACCAACCCCATGTTGCCTTGGTGTGTCCATTGGTCCACCCCGCCAGAAGAAAGTGTAGTTGCATTCTTTGATGGTACCACTTTCTGGGAGTCTAGTCTCCTGAAGGCAGGCAATGTCGATGTTAAGTCTGGCAAGCTCCCTGTCAATGATGGCTGTCTTCCTGGCATCATCAATAAGCTGCAGGTCGGCAGTAATGCCTGGACACATAGTCCTAACGTTCCAGCTTGCTAGGCGAAAAGCTGGAGTCTTCTTATCTTTTGTTTTTTTATTTCTAGGTGCAGGATTTACTGGCCTACTTGTTGAGAAGTTCCTCTGAGCTCCACGCACCCAGTGGAGCAGGTAGGCCATGGCGGGATAGCACCTTATTGGCTGGGGGCTGCCCAGCTTGAGGCGGGCGGTAGCGATCCATTGAGACATGGTGATCTCTCCCACCGTCGGAAGCAACCCCTGGCGCCTAGCTCTACGCCAATTGAGCTATGGCTTATAACCGGTAAACTGCTGCTTCCCGTGTTGTGTTCACCTTGCGGCGATGCTGGAGTGTCCTCTCCAGTAAAGATAAAGCCTGGGCGTGTTACTATGGAGAACCAGCTGCTGCCCAAACAGCAGATCCCCCCCTCTCCACGCCAATGGTGGATCCAATGGAACGACTAATGTCGATACGGCTTGGCACCATTCGCGTCGCAGGAGCTGCCGGAATGCAATTTGTTTCAGTAGCAGACCGCCTTAGGAGCTCCACTTCCTGATTTTCTGTCGGGGTTTACTCCCCTAGCCTTTCCCATGAGGGTTTAGCCGCAAGGCAGCGGAGGTTTAGAATAAGAGTTTCCCTCTCCTAGATGAGCTACCGACCATGGTTAACGAGCCTCATCTACCCGAAGCTACTGGTTTTGAGGCGCCAGTTGACCGCCTTCATCCCTTCTCCTGTTAGTAACAACATGGTCCGCCGGGCTTTTGTGTGAGCCACGCGAGAAGGCCAGGAGCTGGATTTTGGTTGACAGAGGCATTAAGAGACGCAAGCCTTTTAGGGCATTTCTAGAGGAGTGGATGCTTATCTTCCACCCCCGCCCTGGCAATGACAACCTTGGACCACAATTATTATAATATATATATATATATATATATATATATATATATATATATATATATATATAATTACATTTCGAAACAAAACAGTTTGAAGTGGTGCCTTGGAAAGGACCAGAAGATGAGCTTTTACAGCACATAAACAGTTGGCTATTTCTACATTTGCAGCGATGAGTACATCGCGTACTTGGTAGCTCCGTTACATCGTTGTGCCGCATTTGCCGCCGGTCAGTGATATAACATTAATAGCGAGGACGCAACGTTTTGTCATGATTTAACCTCTGTGCCCACAGAATCCATAATGAGCAGATTCTCGTTGTGAACCATGGCCCTCTGTATGGGTGTGTATAAGGGGCCGTCCATAAATGACGTCACGCACCTAGGGGGTCCACACATTTGTGACGATGTGTAACGAGGGGGAGAGGGGGTGTTTTGAGAAATGTGACGTCACATCAAAACTCACAACTTTAAATAAAAGTTCCTCTTAAACTTAAATATTTGATTTCTTACAATTTATTTAATGACGTTTTAAATGGCTTCACACGTGTTACGATATTAGAGTGCCGCCTAACGCAAAATATATACTTTTTTAAATAACAAAAAAGTGATTTGAAACATGCTATTTTTCAATGAGAAAATACAGATTATATTGGGGGTGGGGGCGGCAAAGCTTTGTGAGGGGTTTCTAAGTATTTGTGACGCCAATTAGGGACGGCTCCTAAGGAGGTCAAGGCTGAACGGAACGGCCCAATTCTGGACAAAACAATTACGATTACAGTACAGTTGTTTCAAAACACCATTGTGAATCAGCGCATTGGAAGAAAAAAAAACTTGACGAAATAAGAGGAAATGTTATTGGATGCAAGCAATAAGAGCTGGTAAAGATTGAGGAGGTCCGGTATACAATGATGAACAGTTTAAGCTCAAGATGAGATCATCTCTTTCTTACCAGTATTAGAGCATCTTTCAAATTCAGTGACAAGAAGAAACAAAGTTGGCACCACTTAAATTTCAGTAAACACTGAATACATTTCCATTGTCTTTTTTTTTAAATAATAAATCACCAATGTTGTTTTCTTTTTTTTGTGCAAAAGGGGTGGGGGTGCATTTTTAGCCCACTTTGATAGGCGGTTAATGTGTGGTTAAATAAAAAGTAAAAGGCTTTCCTAACAGTCTAAATGCAATTTTTTTACATTAGATCTATACACACTTTAAATAAACTCCATGAACTTACAACAATCTAACATTCCCCCCTCCCCCCCCACAAAGTAATTATGTTGTTTCTTTTCTATGTTCCCTTCCCTAAAAAAAGTTATACATTTGTTTCAACACATTTTAATCTGGAAGCTAGTGAAGCCAGTGAGGCTAGTGTCTTTCATAAATTTAAATGACTTAAAGTATAAAATAACCCCCTCGTTTTAATGATAAAATAATTACTAGCCATTCTGTTCCTCATCACCAGTTTGAATTTAGGGTCAAGACAAAATGTAATAATTTGAGCCCAACATTAATCTCCTTTATAAGGTCAAAGTGAAAGATTCTAGAGTGAATTATTCTCAAACTTTGATCCACACTAACAAACTAATAGTGGACAACAGAAATAAGAGAAGAAAATAAAACAATATGAGAAAAATTTGGTTCAATTCTCCTTCAATTAGTAAAAAAATCTATTACCATAATAAATAAAATTAATAATCGAAGTGGTATGATGTTTAAACTTGAAAAGAAAGCCGAAAATTAAAAATTATATTTCCTTAGCAGGTTGTACTATAAATTTTTTTTTAAAATAACTAACCTATCTTTTAAGATGCAAGTCTAATAAGGAATAATGAAAGCAATACTTTTATTTGGATGTTTTAAAATATATGTTTATTTACACATTTTTTTCAAGATGAATAATTGGAAAATAAATTTAATAGTAATAGTTACAGTGCATAAACTGACAATTTACCACAGCTATTCAACATAGTTTGAATTACAAACAACAGATACATATTTCATGTTGATCATTTGTTTTTTCATTTTCAAGACCATAATTAAAATCACTGCTAAGTTTACTCTTTTTTTTTAAATACATGCAATATGGAATAAAAATGACTGATTTTTGTAAGTTACAAGAACACCAGCAACCGCCTAGATGATGACCTCTAGCCCAGGATGTGGACCTACATGCTCAGACCAGAAAGATCATTGCCTCCTGTTCCCCAACCTCCAGTCACTAATACCCCCATTACTAGCCCTACACCTATATTCAAATCACCAATTTTTTTAACAGAAGCCATTATGATCAGAATATTGATCTTGGGCCCTTTATAAATATAGAAGGAGAAGAAGTAAGTAATCTCTAATTAAAATTGATTGATATTTATTCACAGCATAACTTCACTTTAGCAAAATCTCTTCTGATTTGCAAAGTCTGTAACTGTAATTGAAAGTACAACAAAACTGAATGTCAAGAAGCTGTGAGTGTTTCAGGGTGATCAATGGCAATGGAGGCAAGCTTCATTACAGTGCACAAATAGTCTATTAACTTTACAATTCAGTTCTATGAGGCCAACTTACACCACCATGATTTAGTTGTAATGGTGGTGGTAATAGAGTTCTGTAGTTACAAACTGTCTGGCCGTCTTATATCATATTTGGTCTAGTTACACTCAATTAAGTGTTCTAGTTACACTCAATTAAGTGTTCTAGTTACTCCAGTTAAGCCAAAGACATTTGGTGAAATTTAAAAACACATAAAAAATTGAAATTGCATGTGCCATATTTCTTTTTCCTTTGGACAACTTTAAATTGTTACTGATTGTGTACAAGTACAAGAGAAAATAAAAGTATTGGAAAGAAAATTATTTAAAGATGAAAGAAGTCAACTATGGCACTACTGTTTAAGACAGGGAACTAACGTTTACTCTAAAGCAGTGCTTCTCAAATAGTGGGGCACGCCCCCGGGGGGGGGGCGCGAGGCTCTGTAACGGGGGGCTCGTTTGACCTTGGCAAAAACTGTCATATAAAAATTTTATAGACATGATACTATTTACAGTCACGCGGGGGCGCAAAATGTTTTCTTCTTCCTAGGGGGGCATGACAGAAAATAATTGAGAAGCATTGCTCTAAAGAAACATTCAAAACTAAAAAACAATGCACTGGAAGTGGAAGAATGATAAAAAAATAAATTAAGACAAATTATTGTATTTCAGCAGTAAATATCATTGAATCATTCAGTGCTCATACTATACTTCAAAGATATTTCACAGTGGAAAAAAATGATCCTGATATTTTTACAATTTCGTTAACCTGAGAAATGACTTTTACCAAGAATTAAGTAAATAATAATAGGATTAAATAGGTTTTTATGTTATTTTGTTCAATTAAAAATGAAAATTTAGAAAAGTCATTTCAGTCATGAATATTTGACTATCTTTACTACATAAGAGAATGTTAAAATTAAAAGATGTTTCCAATATTAGACTTTTAACTTAAAAGTCAATCCAGAGAAGATAAGCAAGCAGCAGTTAGAATTTGTTCACATAAGATAAGTCAATAATTGTGTCAGTGTGCAAATTACAGATTTTAAAAACAATACGGGGATTAACAATTATGCACGTTGTAATTTAAATTAATGGGGTATAATTATGTTTAAAAACATATCCAAAGAACTCAAAAAAAAAGTCTATAAATAGAAATACTAAATAAAACCAAATAATATTTTTCAAGAACTAAAATAAAAAGCTGTAACAAATGAAACTGTTATATTAACAGAGCAATTTAAATATGTCATGAACTTTTAGATTTACATATTTTAATTAAAGAAAATCATTTTATAGTACAACTTATGATTCCAAAATTAAAGGGAAAATGCCAGATATTTTCTTCATTGCCAGCAAATAAACCAAAGCTAAAAATTTCTATCTTCAGCCAAACATTTAAAATATATATATACATATATATTTATATAAATATATGTATCTATATAAATATATATATAATTCGATTGATAAATAGATAGATTAGACAGAAATATAGATATCTATATAGATAGACACATGTCCATGTGTATCTATTTATAAAGCATATGTAGATATTTCAAGGCAGCCATGAGGACTAGACTGTCAGTAAACCAAATTAAATTATTGCGTGGAACTAGATACGTCTTGAATTCTCAAAATAGAGCTACATTGTCTTTATTGAGATTTTTCAAACAATTTTTTTTTAATCCTTGGTTGCTAATGATCTATTGATTCTGCTTTTGTATTCTTATGTTACAGACAGGTAACCAAAACATCCTTTTAAGTTTACTGTATTATCATTTCAAGCCTAGATGTTGTTACATTATTTCCTACCTGATTCTTGAACACCATCCCTCATTCATATACAGTATTGAGAAAAAAAAGTTTTTTTATATATAAAATTTCTAATATAGGGTCTTGTAAATCAAAATTAGAGACACATTTATAATACATTTATTTCACATATCACATTAATCAAGCAAACAGTGAAGATTCATAGACCTGTACCACCAGTTCAATAAATGCATTGTTTTTCTAAGTGTTGTTTATTTATAAACACCCCAAAGTGAAACAAAGCATTAATTTGAAGTGAAACAAAGCATTAATTTGAAGTGAAACAAAGCATTAATTTGAAGTGAAACAAAGCATTAATTTGCAGCTATTTACCTAAAATGCACAAGATGTTTCAAAAATGAATAAAAATTGATATTGATTAGTTTTCAATGGTGAAGTTAACAATATTCAATAGCCAATAATTTTCCTCTAATAAAATATTTTTTCTCTGTGGGGACAAAACATGATTCCTTTGGGTCTCATCAATCTTGACTGGTATTTTTTTAATGTAAAAACTTTGGATGACATGATAATAATAAGTGGGTGCAATTTAATTACATGAGGTGAACAAATTACATAATGTAAATGCAATTACAATTTTTAATTCAAGAGTTGGGCAGATATGGTACAGACATTTCTTAGCTATTAATTCTGATTAGCATAATTATCAATTCCTAGATGCAATGCATCAAAGTTACAAAAAAATTATTGTACGTTAGATTCTAATATTCCTTTTAATAATGAACATTTCAAGTTCAGAGCTCTGATAAAGCATTGAAATCTGAGGGTAAACATGGTGCCAGTAACAACTACACAGTATAAGGAAACATTGCACAATACACATTGCTGTGAGAGTATAGGTCTGAGACATGAGGAATAATAAACATTTTGTTTAGAGATTGTAATTTTAACCAAGACCAGTACTGTCTTTATAATTAAAACTACCATTGACAAAAATGTACACATGACAAAGATAAAAATAGTGTCACAGTTACTATATTATAAAATACATGTTTTTAATGAGTAAAAGATAATTTAATCAAAGTTTCTTAGCAAAGTAGGATTCATATTAAAAGCAAACATGTGCACGCAGTCAAATGTAACATTTCTATCAAATGCATAGCTTTATAAAAGTAGTGATGAAATACAATTTCAACTTCTAAAATTGACAACTCTCCAATAAGAAAGATTCTTAAGAAAATCAAATTGTGAAATTAAATGACAGATTGACCTTATCTTTAAGCTGGGGGTGACTGCTATTGTGCTGTAGAAATTTAAAGATTCTTAATTATTCTTGCATCCAAAAATCAATAACCAAAGGTGAAAAAAAAAGAAAAGCATAAATGTAAATAATGTCATTTTTTAACAACATTAAGGATTTGAGCCACATAATAAATGTTATTATATTTCATATTTATCTCTTTGAATTACTTTGTGTTTTAAGAATTATAATTGTATTTGTTTTATTTGAAAAAATAGATAATGAACATTTGGATGGGCCTTTCCTTAGCTTTCACTTTTCTTGAAAAAAATTGAGGCCAAGATAAAATGGTACACATATTGACTCAATTCGTTTTAACATTAGTTTATAATTAAAGCTGAAAATAATATGATAATTAATATTTATGCTGCAAAAGTATAATATTCTGTTTAAAATAGCATCTGTTTACTGGCACCATTACTACTTTATGACTGAAATTATCAATACTTTAGATACCTAATAAAGAATGTGTTTTATTACGGCACACTAGTTAATTAAGTGAAAATACAAATAAGGTTTCTCAATATTCTTCTTAAGCAATTACTGTTATTTGTTTTTAGCATTTAATAGCTACATAACCAGTATAATAATCAAAAGTGCATAAATTATTACTATCTTTTTAGATTCTGTTGAGGTAAATGCATATTTGTATAGAAGGCTTGGAACATAATAAATGTAAATGTTAAATTGGAAGTAATTGATTATTAATTTATCAATGAATGTCAATGACATGCCATTGTCATTTCCCAGGTGAATGAAACACATTAAAATATTTTCAAATGTATAATTAACCACCCATCTCATCTAAATAAATCTACTTGACAATTCAATTATTTTAGTAAACCATCTACCTAATACACATACTTAGTTATTTGTTTAAGCAGCAAGCATTTAAAATTATATTTCATTTTATAATACTTTTCTGTAGACACCATTCAATACAAAAACAAAGATTTACCAGATAAATGAATGACTAGACGTAAAACAGTGCCTCACCTCACTATTAACCATTCATTAGATCCTGTGATATATAATAACAAAAAATTACCACACGTGTATTGTGAAAACTAAATATAAACTATGTTCCAGATTATGTTTTTAGTCTTGATAATTGTTTGTTTGGAGATAAAGCTAAATATCTACTATTTGGTCTTAAGATATAATATAAATGAAACTTTAACTTCTGGAAAAAATTATGACATTGAAATTTAAATTTTTTTAAAATCTAAGGTAATGTCTAAGACATGATAATAAAGTAATATCATGTTAAATAGTTGCATTTCATTTAACAAACATGCAATGTGACAGAGTTTCAATAAAGATATTAAGGGCAGTAACTTTCATATATCTGGATATTAAGGGCACTAACTTTCATAGATCTGGTATATTTTTAAAAAATGGTCTCACTTCGTTGCAGCTCAGCATTTACCCATGTGGAGGCAGGGGTGGAGGGGCAGGGGTTACACAATGGTGACAAGTGGTCAGCTAAAATGACATCCATATAAAACTCTTTAACATGCCTTTTTCTAATAATTTTTTTAATGGGGAGGGGGCAATAATTGGGTATCCCATTTATTGTGTAAGTCTCAATTTTGGATGTGAGCTCTCATGTTTTGGTGACCATGGGTAAATATAGTACATATATAAAAAAAAATATTCCTTAAATGGTTCCTGAAAAAATAATTTAGGGGACACCACTGTTATAAAGATAACATTATTTCCAATACAAAAGTCTCATCTGAATTCATTTTTGTTTTGTTACAAATTTAATAAGAAAAAAACATGCATAAAAAATAATGAACTCATGTTTGTGGCTATAGAAATATTTGAGAGTTATCAACTCTACTAAAACTCAATTTAATTTTAAAAAATGTTTTGCTGACTTACTGATTGGCAGATGTCATGTTTAATCTATAAAATATTTTCTTTAGATGAACATTTTTAGCAAGTGACCCCACTGCTCTACTCAGTTCAGGGCGGAGTATTGGCAAAAGGGAATTCACGGATTAAAAATAAATAGAGCTAGCGCATCAGCAATGGAAGCAACAAATTTTTTTAAATATGTAATTGTTCTAATCAGCTTTTTTAAATCAGCAGAGGAAAAAAAACAACAATCTGAACTTAATCAAATGTGAACACAGAATAAAAATCATTAGTTCAAACAAATAATGACTGAAAGGGGGCAATAGTAACAGTATGATAAACTTGACAATAATTTTAGAATGTGACTATCATTAAATGGCCATTACATTTTAACTATTTTGTTCTGTAGGTTAACTGACAAAAAAAATAACTAAATATACTAAAGAAAGTATATCTATATAATAATCTTCTGTATAGAAGGAGCCTCTGTAAACAGATAAGATAAGTGTATTTTTAGATCTTATTAAACTGGCCATTTCACTTAAAAGTCTGGTGATCATATTTATGGAGCATATGTTTTGCAGGATTTTAACAAAAAACAACTTTTTCCATAAGGATTGTTACAAAAGATTTTCAGTACTCCTAAGAGTTAAAATGATTAAAATTGCTATAGGTTAAACCAAAGTACTTAACTAACATATCCTAATCTTAAAACAAGATAATGTTCTTTCTTAAGGATTTAACTGAATTATTATTGTGTAAATTCTTAAGCACTTTTCCCAAAAATTTTAACATTTTTTTTAAAAGCAGACCTTTGAAAACAAATACTGCACTTCAATTGATTTTTATGGACCACAGTGGGTATCTTAGAAGCAATATTTTAAAAATTGAAAACATTTTGAAGAGCTTAAATTGAAGACACCAAATAAAAAAAATTACTAAAAAGCTTTTCTACTCCCCAGAAGCGTGCTTGGTGCAATACATGGGGCTTGAACAATTCATATTATTTTTTCTCATAAGTTTAACTCATATAAACTTTTACCAGCACACATGCATCGCTTCCACGTTGAGGAAACAAAGACTTCCTCTCAAGCTAACCACTGCTGCAGGTTGTCTCACAATCAGCCCCTTCACATTCATCCGAGGAGCAATGCCAGAGGATGCAGTTTCCAACACAGTTGTAGCAAATAAGAAAGACAGCTGCCAGAAAAACCAGGCTGCAGATGGTGCACGGCTTGCGGACCAAAAAAAAACTGGTCAGGTAGAGGACAATAAACATGGCGTGGTTGTAGATGAAGGCTGGGTTCAGTGGCTTAGGCATCAGTAGTACTGGTATCAGCCACTGCAGGCAATACATGGTTAAAGACTTGATTTAAATGGCCTCCTAAGTAAACAAAACTTAAAACAATTTGATCAGTCTAAGTAGTGATGCTGTTTTTGAAAGTTTTCCTCAGGATTGTTTTCTTAAGAAATAGGTGACATAGTTCAAACAGTGTTAACCAAAACAGTTGTAAACATAATGTGCTGTGTTGTCTTACAGTTGATATAATGTAAGCCTGGGGATAAGAAAACAGTAACAGCAGATTAAATCAAATTGCCAATGTAAGATGATCAACATATAATAAGAAAAATATATATTTAGATATGTATAAAAATTAATATTTGTATCTGTGTTTTTTTTTGGGGTCCTCTATGCATTTTTATTCCATCCATCAGTTTGTGATAAAATGTCCATGGATATTTGACATATTTCCTGGGTATCCCCTGAATAATTTTTTAAATTAAATAATTCAGCCTTTAATGGTGTCCAAACAAAATGCTGTTAATGATTTATTTTTTTCCAGTGTGTCTAGGCAAAATTGGCACACATATATTTCCATTATCCATAAAATAATACTGGAAGGTTTTGCGAACTTAATGATCATGGAAGAAAATCAGCAGCCCCAAGCCTAGTGCTCTTCATAGGTCTTCCCAGAAACCCCCCTAACTCTCTCGCCCCCTAAGGGTGAACTTAATAAAATATTCTATCTGGGGATGGGGGGGGGGAAAAATGTCAATGTTTACAAAAGTTGTAAACTTTGTAAGCGGTGGTCGAGTGGCAGCGCACTGGACTGTCGTACCGATGGTCACGGGTTCGAATCCGTGTGAAGGCAAGGGTTTGTTCCCGGGGCCTAGGGCGTCCCTGAGTCACCCCGCTCCGAATGGGTACCTAACACTACATGTAGTTAGGCGGCTGGGTAATGCGTGGAACCCACAAAGCCATGGCCTGTGAATGCTGCATCACTTGCCAACAGATCATCTGTCATGGTCTGTGGACGCAACTATCTTCTGCATAGAAGGAGCGTCTGTATAGATAAGATAAGATAAGATAAATGTGATGTTTGATTAAAAAATCGCAAAAATATATATTTTTTTTACAAAGGGATATCCAGTAATTGTAGGGGTGGAAATATATCCAACCGGGAACAGCAACCACCAGGTATGGGGCTCAAATGGTGAAAAGAATTATGGCTTTTAAGGCTAACAAAGAGAGAACTGTAAATCATTGGAATAAGGTGAATAGAGTTACTCCAGACATGATCAACAGAACATGGAGTGGAGCAAGAAATTCAGAAGAGAAAGATGGAATGGATTGGTCATAACAAAGAAATGTATGCCAAGAACTAGTCCCTAGATCAGAACTTTGTTTGACCTAAAACATCAGGTGTAGCAAGAGCAAGAAAAATATGCTCAGGATTAGGAAAGGTTGTAGAATATATGGAAATATATTATTTACTTTTTTTGTTCTACAGCTGGTTGAAAACGGGTAAGATAAATCCCTCTGACATAAAACAAAACTTTTTAATGCCCACACCTACATAAATCTATTATAAACCCTGTAGTGCCATTGTTTCTGCCAATGTCTGACATCATGAGGTTGCTTTGTTTTCTTTATTTTAGTGGCGGAGATAAGAAATATATTACTTATTGAACTTATTGCAGGTCACTGTTAATCATAAAAGCTAAACTATGTCCAGCACGCATGTCATGCTCTCTCAAGAGGGAGGGATGGGAGGTTTCAAAACGTTTGACAGTTTGTGACAGGACAGGTGATAAATAAAATATGTGATGTCACTAGGGCTGTCAATATTGTTGAAAAATGCTGCCCGGGTACCCGTTTTGAACTGGTACCCAGGTAACCCGATCGAAACATGGCATAATTTTCCCCGTCATGACCGCTATACAATGCTCCCTAGCCACCTTCCATGCACCTCATTTCACACAGTAGCTACACGGCCGCACCTCATTTCACACAGTAGCTACACGGCCGACGTCTTAGAGGCCGTACATAAATGAAATCGAGCGATTTTGGCCGAATTTTTACCCCCCCCCCTCCGTCACCGGTTGTCACAAAAACTTAGAGCCCCCTCCAATATGACGTCACAAAGCTTTGCCCCCCCCCCTGCATAGAAGCTGTACTTACTTTTTGAAAATGAGCATGTGTCAAATAACTTTATTGTCATTTAATTTTGTATTTAATGTGAAGTTGAACTCTAAAAATCGCTACACGCTTAAATTCATATAAAACGTCATTAAATAAATTGTAAGCAATCAAATATTTCAGTGGAACTTTTATTTAAAGGTGAGCATTTTGATGCGGTTATGGCATAGGAGTGGATGGGGGAGATAATTGGTATCAATCGGTACCCAAATGTCAGCATATTTCAAAGCAATGTTAGTGTCCAAGCAGGGGTGTTTTTATTAACAACAACAAACACGGGCTCTTTCATCTCTATACAGTCCATCCTTATTTTTGGCAGAGGAGTTTAGTTTTCTTTATATGATTCATTCAAAGAACCAAATTCTTTTTGTGTTTGCGATGTGTTTCATTTTCAGAGAAAAAAGATGTATCAAAATACATTGTGGTTTGTCGTGACCGTATTGTATTTCCCGTTGACAGATAGTTCTCCTTAGATGTATTTTACAGCATTTATTTGGGAAAAAAATGTATTTGATAAATTGTTTCGCCAGCCGTAAATTAAACACAAAAATTCACATGCGAGCCGAAGTTTGGTTAATATAGACATCGAAACCACATTTTCACAGGTCCCGGGCGGAATTTTACTACCCGGGTAATTTTACGGCAACGGGTACCCGGGTCCCCGTTGACAGGCCGAGATGTCACACATCGGGTCCCCGTTGACAGGCCGAGATGTCACACATCGGGTCCCCGTTGACAGGCCGAGATGTCACACATCGGGTCCCCGTTGACAGGCCAAGATGTCACACATTTTATATACTACCAATAAAACCTGAAACTAATGGTAATCTTTAATTTGATTTGTGATATATGATGTAGCTATATGACTATATGACAAGCTATATGACTATATACTATATGACTAGCTATATGACTATATGACAAGCTATATGACTATATGAAAAGCTACATGACTATATGACAAAGTATTTCATTTTTATCAAAATAATATAGGCATTTTTATTTTAGATAATATTTTAATTAACCGATAGTTGTTAGCCCTTTTTAGAGGATTTGGAAATCTATTGGCTGAAACTCTAATAGCAAAAAAATTAAATCATCTATTGTTCCAACAACACAAGTTTCAGGGTTTTTTTAACTTGTCTATGTGGGAGCTTATCAGATAACTTCTTACATCTCTTATTTATCTGACAATTTTAAAAGTGACTTCATTTAATAGGAAATGGTGTTCTGAAATTTCATATTTATAGCCATTTTTTTTCTTTCTAAGGATCTTGAAAACTATGTTACATTAATAAAATACCCCAAAAGGTCTAGGCACACCCAGTAAAGAAATTTAAGAACTTTTCAGCATTGATAATTTTTTTTAATGCCTTCTTTAGGCTTAAAAAATCAGACGTTGCCCCTAAACTCTGCAAGTAAAACATTTTTTATTCTAAGTGTAAAAAAAATTTAACAAATAACCTATGCAATTCAAAATATCCCAGTTGCATAAATGTTAGT
>CALYLW010002280.1:0-57465 GCA_944989445.1 Ampullaceana balthica | reverse complement strand
TAGTGAACTACTATCTTGCTGAGGGTGGGTACACACGAGCAGATTTAGTACATATCTTTGTCTAGATTATGAAGAGTTATAGGGGGGTTGATGGACACAAGTGGGGGGTTTTTAGGAGTGTGGGTAGGTGGTATGATGAGAGCGGTTGCAATAATCATTTGTGGTAGGGGGAGGGGTTTTGTTAATTTTTTGTTTATGAAATAGGTGGTGGTTGGAATGGATGGGTCTTCGATGTAGTTTAAAGGAAGAAGTGAGGACGATTTTTATGGGGGTGTATGGTGAGTAGAGAAATGGGTGGTTTGTGGATTGGGGGGGGATTTTTGTTATAGATGAGTTGGGGAGAAGGGGACATTTTGTTGGTTGGGGGGTAGGTGTGGTAGCTATATAAAAATTAGTTTAGGGCTTAGCTGCTTGGAAAATGAATGAATCTTGACCAAACTTGGTACATAACAACTTGATAACCTATATTAAAGTACCATATGGCATTGAACTCCTAATGTCCGTTCCTTCGGGGCCGGGGGCCCAAAATCTTTTTTTTGGTAAGCGTTAAATACTTTATTCCCGTTAGCTGACTAAACCATTCATCCGATCGCCATGAAACTTTTGGAGACTTTTGAGTACGCTCCCGGGATGGAAATAGGCTACTTTTTTTCAAAATGTAACACTCATGGGGTGCCGGGGGCCCATAATGAGAATTTTTTCTTATATGAGCTATATAAAAATTAGTTTAGGGCTTAGCTGCTTGGAAAATGAATGGATCTTGACCAAACTTGGTACATAACAACTTGATAGCCTATATTAAAGTATCATATGGCATTGAACTCCTAATGTCCGTTCCTTCGGGGCCGGGGGCCCAAAATCTTTATTTTTGTAAGCGTTAAATACTTTATTCCCGTTAGCTGACTAAACCATTCATCCGATCGCCATGAAACTTTTGGAGACTTTTGAGTACGCTCCCGGGATGGAAATAGGCTACTTTTTTCAAAATTTAACACTCATGGGGCGCCGGGGGCCCATAATGAGAATTTTTTCTTATATGAGCTATATAAAAATTAGTTTAGGGCTTAGCTGCTTGGAAAATGAATGAATCTTGACCAAACTTGGTACATAACAACTTGATAGCCTATATTAAAGTACCATATGGCATTGAACTCCTAATGTCCGTTCCTTCGGGGCCGGGGGCCCAAAATCTTTTTTTTGGTAAGCGTTAAATACTTTATTCCCGTTAGCTGACTAAACCATTCATCCGATCGCCATGAAACTTTTGGAGACTTTTGAGTACGCTCCCGGGATGGAAATAGGCTACTTTTTTTCAAAATGTAACACTCATGGGGCGCCGGGGGCCCATAATGAGAATTTTTTCTTATATGAGCTATATAAAAATTAGTTTAGGGCTTAGCTGCTTGGAAAATGAATGGATCTTGACCAAACTTGGTACATAACAACTTGATAGTCTATATTAAAGTATCATATGGCATTGAACTCCTAATGTCCGTTCCTTCGGGGCCGGGGGCCCAAAATCTTTATTTTTGTAAGCGTTAAATATGTTATTCCCGTTAGCTGACTAAACCATTCATCCGATCGCCATGAAACTTTTGGAGACTTTTGAGTACGCTCACGTGATGGAAATTGGCTACTTTTTTTCAAAATGTAACACTCATGGGGCGCCGGGGGCTAAATAATGAGAATTTTTTCTTATATGAGCTATATAAAAATTAGTTTAAGGCTTAGCTGCTTGGAAAATTAATGGATCTTGACCAAACTTGGTACATAACAACTTGATAGCCTATATTAAAGTACCATATGGCATTGAACTCCTAATGTCCGTTCCTTCGGGGCCGGGGGCCCAAAATCCTTTTTTTTTATTTGTAAGCGTTAAATACTTTATTCCCGTTATGATTTACACGATCTTGAAAAGCATGGACTAATATATCTATCATGATCCAGATTGAAATGAACAGGTATTTTAAAGTTATTCTTTTGCACCGATTGGGCCCGGGGGCCCTTAATGTCGTTTTTGTTAATCTATATATATAAAAATCAATGTATGTCTGTGTGCATGTCCTTTATAGCTGACTAAACCATTCATCCGATCATCATGAAACTTTTGGAGACTGGCAACTTTTTTTCTAAATTTATCACTCATGGGGCGCCGGGGACCCATAATGTCATTTTTTGCTTATATGAGCTATATAAAATATAGTTTCAGCGCTAGCTACTGTGTAAATTGATGGATCTTAACCAAACTTTGTATTTAAAAATTTGATAGCCAATATTAAAACACTAAAGGGAACTGAACTCCTAATAGTCATTCCTTCGGGGCTGGGGGCCCAAAAAATTCTTTTTCTTAAACGTTTAAGATTTTATTCACCATTCAATTATTAACAATATTGACAACTAATGACACATGTATCCATTATTATACAGATTGAAATGAACAGGTATTTTGAACTTTATATCTTGCACTGGGGCCCTTAATGTCGTTTTTTGCTTATGTGAGCTTTATAAAAATTAGTTTTTGCGTTAGCTACTGAGTAAATGAATGCATCTTAACCAAAATTTGCATACAAAAATTTAGTAGCCCATATTGACATAATTAAGGTTTCTAAACTTCTAATGTCAATATATTCGGTGCCGGGGGCCCCAAATGTCTTTTCTTCGTATATGTTTAAGATATTTTTCCCCATTCAATTTTTCACGATCTTGAGGAATATATCTATGAGGAAACTGAATTAAATGAACAGGTTTTTGAAATTGACACCTTTCACTAAAGGGGCCCCTAAATGTCGTTTTTTTCCTTATATTAGCTGTATAAAAATTAGTATTCGCGTTAAATACTGAGAAAATTAATGGATCTTGACCCATCTTAATATATAAAAACTTAAGGGTTTATATTTTATTACTATAGGGCACTGAACTCCTAATTTTCATTCCCTTGGGGCAGGGGGCCCAAAATTTCATTTTTAGTAAATGTTCAATATTTTATCGTTCATTCAATATTGAGACATATAAATAAATGTATGTATTTTGAAATTTATTCAAATTAAAATGTCTTTCGCACTTTATTTCTTGCGATAATTATGCCCTGGGGCCCATAATGTAGTTTTTTGCTTATATGAGGTATATAAAAATAAGTTTATGCGTTAGCTACCGAGTAAATGAATGGACCTTAACCAAAATTTGTATACAAAAACTTGGCAGCCGATATTAAAATACTATAAAGCACAGAAATTCAAATTTCCATTCCTTCGGGGCCTGGGGCCCCAAATGTCTTTTCTTCGTATATGTTTGAGATAGTTTTCCCCATTTAATTTTTCACGATCTTAAGGAATATATCTATGAGGAAACTGAATTAAAATGAACAGCATTTTTTTAAATTGAAATCTTTCACCGAATGGGCGCAGGGGCCCCTAAATTTCGTTTTTTATATCAGTATATAGCTATAATATATTACTATAGGGCACTGAACTCCTAATCTCCATTCCCTCGGAGCTGGGGGCCCCAAATGTCATTTTTACTGCACGGTAACAATTTAATTCCCCATTCAATTTTACACGATATTGAGAAATTTAGCTTGAGTACAATGGCAATAAAAAAATTAAATTATCACTCATTTTTTGGCTGGGCCTCTTAATATCGTTTTTCCTTTTGTAAGTTTTTAATTATTAATTTATGTAACAGTTTGCTATTAAACTTGGACTTTTTTTTCTCACTTCCCCGAAGGTTTATGGCATAATTCTTTTAAAAAATACCAATCTTTGGTTTCTTTCAATTTATTCATTTTTAAAGAGATCGTTGCAACGCACGACGGGTCTGCTAGTATTATATATTGTTGTATAGCTTCTAATTCTTAACAAATGCTTAAACGACGTGTAGATAGACTCACGCGTTCCGGTAATAAGCTTTCTTTTAATATATATACCTCACATTGATTGAAACTCCCTGTTTTATATATTTTTAAATAATGTATATAATATATGTTAATCATCATTTTTGTGTTTGAATTTTATAAATTATCATTATAATAAATATCCAAAACAAATGAAAAACAAATAAATTTTAATACAAACTTTTGAAACTAAAAAAACAATATTAAAAAAATAAACATAAACCCCTATATACGATAAGTTAATTTTTAAAGATACATCACGACAATGAGTTTCACTATTGTTAAAAAACCATGTTTATTGCCATCTACTGGTTATCCCGGTCTTATTCTTATAGAGTATTACATAAGGTAAACACCAGCACAAATGCGAATGTAAATTAAGGGTGTCACTTCCGGCAGTGTGTAAAATAATAATAATAAATAAATATGACTTTACAAAGGTGAACTCCAACGACGTGTACTAAGAAATTAAATGTCTTGTTGGTATTCTACAGTAAGTGTTAATAATCTTTTTGTTTTGGGTGGAGAGGGTGGTGTTGAAAAATCTCTTTTTTAACAACTATCTCAGCAAGATAACAACTATCTCAGCAATTTAACAACTATCTCAGCAAGTTAACAACTATCTCAGCAAGCTAACAATTATCTCAGCAAGATAACACCTATCTCAGCAAGTTAACAACTATTTCAGCAAGTTAACAACTATCTCAGCAATTTAACAACTATCTCAGCAAGTTAACAACTATCTCAGCAATTTAACAACTATCTCAGCAATTTAACAACTATCTCAGCAAGTTAAAAAACTATCTCAGCGAGATAAAAAACTGTCTCTGCAAGTTAACAACTATCTCAGCAAGTTAACAACTATCTGAGCAAGTTAACAACTATCTCAGCAAGTAAACAACTATCTCAGCAAGCTGACAACTATCTCAGCAAGCTGACAACTGCATAAAACAGATCAAGTAATCGCTCAAAGGAAGTTAATACGTTTTTTCAATTAAGTTTTACTTATAGTTTAAAACTTATTTTTTTTTAAATTTAGCTGTCCACACATTGTATAGAATGTATACAACTCAATGACGAATTTTAAAATGTAAACCAAGATATTAAAGAGGACATATATAATACATCTTACTAAAAAGAAACAAAAACCACTTTATTCTAATGATCTAAATTGCTTATACATTTGTACATTGAGATAACAAATCAGCAACGACATACCATAAACAAATTTTCATGCATTTTCTTCAGGTCTACCAATGGCCTACCATAAATAGAAGATATTAAAACTAGATTGTGCTGGGGCGCCTAAAGTGCCCATATTTTATAACTATCTGACCCGTGGCGTCGCATAAGCCGCTAATGATTTAGTGACTGGTGAAGACTTCCTGAAAGACACAGTTGTCAAATGGGGTGGATTTGGGCAAACGGCTGTAAGTGAATGATGAAAAGAAGGAACTCTGGAGAGACCCGCGGCGTAACATACGCCGCCGACTTGCTCATATAGACAGTGCAAAGAACGGTTGGGGGTGGGGGTGAGAATACAGACACAAAAAGCAGCACTAAGTAACTAAAAAATAGTGAGAAAGCGTAAAGACATGCACACTGAGGTTGTTGTTACCCGCCTCCCATTTATTAACCGACGTTCACTCGCATTGTATTGATTTCTTCGTGCTGTATTTTGTGTCAGTTCTTTCTCCACTTTCATTGCACTCTCCATGAGCAAGTCTGCGGCGTATAGTTTCATAATAATTATAAATCCTAAAATCCTTTTTTTTACATCGTTCCCTTTTCAAATATTAAAATAAAAGCTAAAACCATGACGTCACAAAATATTTTTATACAAAATCGATCGCAGCGCCACCTAACAGCATTATTCGATACATACATACATACAGACAACGGGAATTATGTATATTGATTATAAATCCTCAAATCCTATTTTTAACATCGTTCCCTTTTCAAATATTAACATATAAGTTTAAAAAATGACGTCATATAATATTTTTTTACAGCGCGTCTTTAATATAAGTTATAATTATTTTGCTCACCTTTATGCGCGCCTTCCGATGGACACCTTGTATTTTAAAATATAAGACCAATCAATGACGTCATATAATTTTTTTTTGCAGTGCTAATCACCACACGATTTTTTAACTGCTATAGACTGTTGTTCATCGTTCCTCAGCGTTCCAATCTATCCAGTGAGCCATCCAGTGATTTGGATTATTATATTATTTACTAGTGTATCACCCGTCAAAAATGATGGAAGTTTTCAAAATAAATACACATCAGAGTAAGAAATAACGATAATACAGAACTTTCATTTATTTTATTTATTTTTATTTGATTCATTTATTATCATATTGAACAATTTTATGCGGAACGTTCGAAATGTGTTATTTTTGTTGTAGTAATTTGGTGCGCCGCTTTCTAAAATAAACAAAATCGATCGCAGCGCCACCTAACAGCATTATAATTACTTCCATACATACAGACAACGGGAATTATGTATATTGATACTTGGCTTAAACTTACATATTTATGGGACAAGCTATTTGTAACTTAAACCTAAAAAAGTCAAGACATGAGACCTAAAGTCCCAGGATTTCTCGTCCACGCAGACAAAGTTGACACGAGAATCCACCTGCACTGGGTCCCTACCAAACTTGGCGAAGGATTGATGGATATCGAACATTACTAGTGTGTCATGTGCTGGCTAGAAACATAACACGTGTGGCATGTGCTGGTGAGAAACATAACATGTGTGTCATGTCCTGGCTAGAAACATAACACGTGTGTCATGTGCTGGCTAGAAACATAACACGTGTGTCATGTGCTGGTTAGAAACATAACACGTGTGTCATGTGCTGGTGATAAACACAACATGTGTGTCATGTCCTGGCTAGAAACAACACGTGTGTCATGTGCTGGTGAGAAACTTAACATGTGTGTCATGTCCTAGATGGAAACATAAGACGTGTGTCATGTGCTGGCTAGAAACATAACATGTGTGTCATGTCCTGGTTAGAAACATGACACGTGTGTCATGTTCTGGCTAGAAACATAACACGTGTGTCATGTCCTGGTTAGAAACATAACACTTGTGTCATGTGCTGGTTAGAAACATAACACGTGTGTCATGTCCTGGTTATAAACATAACACGTGTGTCATGTGCTGGCTAGAAACATAACACGTGTGTCATGTGCTGGTGAGTTACCAAGTGCACGTTTCAAGGCCCACCTTACTTAGTCCCGGGAGTTAGCTCACATATGGAATTAATTTTAACTGAAATTAACAAGTGAATCTATTGACACCTCACTCAGAGACCAACACACAAAAGAACAGAATATTTGTTTATCATTTGTTCAAGCGAGTAAATTCTACTTTTCTATATTACCGGATTATTTTAATGCTACTTTTCACTATCCGTCAGCTTTTGACTCCCCCCCCCCAAACCTCCTGTACACCGGCGTCATGTTATCGGTCGGCATCGACAGGCTGTCCAAGGAATATTACATTAACCGTTACCTTCTCTCTGGCTGCCTATATCTCTTTCTTCCTCTCTCACTGTCTCTCCATCTCTCTCTGTTTCTGTCTCTTTCTGTCTGTCTCTTGATTTGTCTCTCTTTCTCTCTCTCTATGTCCCATTGTCTTTTCTGTCCCTCACTCTCTTTTTCTCTCTGTCTTTCTTCCTCTCTGTATGTCTCTCTTTCTTTCTATCTGCCTCTCTCCCTCTCTATTTCTCCTTCTCTCAACCACACTTTCTCTCTGTCTTCGTATCTGACTGCCTCAGTCTCTCACTAGATATCTTTCTCTCTTTGTGTCTCTTTCTGTCCAAAAAACTCTCTCTTTCCCTCTATCTCTTTCTCTCTCTCGCTCTCTCTCTCTCTGTTTCTCTTTATATTTCTCTCTCCTTGTCTTCGTCTCTCTCTCTCTCTATGTTTCTCTCTCTATTTCTCTCTTCACGTCTCTCTCTCTCTCTGTTTCTCTCTCTCAGGGTGACTTTATAATGAATGTGACATAATTCACCAACGAATTATCTTTAATCACCACCCCCCCTTTTTTTTCTAACTAACTTTATACAGATTATATCAATAAGTGTCTAAGAGTGTGTATGTGTATGATAGGAAAGGGACCAGGTGTCTAGAAAAAGGTGTGCAAGGGTTTGGGTATACGAATTTTAAAAATAATTTAATTACTGAAGTTACCTCATAACTGTGTTTATGAGTGTGTGTGTGGTTGACTGTATATGTGTGTGTGTGAGAGAGAGAGAGAGAGAGAGATATGTATATATAGATGTTGATAATCTCTTGTCTTAACAACAGTCACAGCCAGTTGACTACTGCATTCAAAATGAGGTTTTCGTATAAAGGGAGTTGATCTATGGTTTCAAATATTTTTTTTTAATTTTGTTTTTTAGCGTCAAAAATACTTTCTAAAAATTATTTGTCCTCACTTTGTATTTAATAAATAACTTAATAATAAGACTTAAAACTCAAGCCAAAATATAGAATGTTATTACTGAAAAATTCTGATCTCTGTTTGCTTGTGTGCGTGTTTGTGTTTGCGTGTGTGTGTGTGTGTGTAGCGGACGGAGGGGGTGGGTTGTTTTAAATCTCTTGTCTTAACAACAATAACAGCCCGTTAACTATTACATTAAAAAGCAATTCATCGCATAATGAGAGTTAATATGATTTTTTGGTGTTATTTTTTTGTGTCAAACATATTTTTTATGGAATGGTTCTCACTTTGTATTAAATATAGATCTTAAGTACGCAATTTCTAGTCGAAATATTGGTGACTGACATATATATTTTATCTTATTCAAAAAGTTTTTAAAAAACCTGATTATAACATTTTAAGATATTTATATACAGAGATAATTAAACTTCAATTGATTTTACCATCACTTCTACCAGCGCTAGTATTTCAACCTAGATCTCGATTGTTTCGACCTTGTCTAGGTTTCTAGGTTTTTATAGCTAAACTCTAGGTTTTTCTTTTGATGGTGTTAACTTGCACGGTATCATCCCGTGTAAGTTTTTTTTTCTAAATTACACGGTATTACAGGAACACTTAATAGCTACTGATATAAATTTTTTAAATTGACCTAATGTACCGAACGTTCGTGGTCTCATGATTGTGAGTGGGACTGGTGAACGGAATGTTGAAGAACAGGCATGCGGTGGATTTTCGGTTGAGACTAATATTTTTATCTTTTTTTTACGATTCTTATAATTACGATTAAATTAGATACTTTAGTTTTAGGGCCAGGGTTAGAAGTAGTTGTCTATTTTTTACATTAAAATAGAAAAACAAATATATTGAAATCAATTTAAAATTCTTTTTATAATTACGATTAAATTAGATCTTTTAGTTTTAGGGTCAAGGTTAGGGTTAGTTGTCTATTTTTTTTTAAAATAGAAAAACAAATACATTAATGCAGGGACTAAAACTAATTAAATCAATTTAACATTCTTATAATTACAATTATAATGGATTTATTAGTTTTAGGGTCAGGGTTAGGTTTAGTTGTCTATTTTTTACATTAAAAGATTACCGTACCGTGCAAGTTATTTTTTTAATATAATGTACGGTATCATACCGTGCAAGTTGACGGCACCTTTTCTTTTTTTAAAGTAAATAAACGATGTTACAGTACACAAATTAATAAACATGTGCGATTAATTTCCTAGATAAAGTCGATTTAAAAAAATAGAATTAGACATTTGGTGGCAAGCATTTCAAGGCGCTCTGTCATGTTACATTATAATATCTATGTCTCTAGCCCACGGAATTCAGAAGGTGGCGCTGCTGTGGTGCCATCTGTCTAAAGCAATGGTGGCCAAACCATGGCCTGGTAACTTTCCTATCACATACACACGCTCTTGTGTTTTTAAGTCTCAAAAAATTTATTTGTCCTTCCTTTGTATTGAATATAAATCGTTATTATAATTTATAAAATTCAAGCCAAAACATTGATGATTAACATATATAATATGCATTATTTAAAAATTTTAAAAACTTCGTGTTTATAACAATCTGATATATATATATATATTTAAAGAGAGTATATACTCTATCAAAATCACAGTAAATATAATGTAATTATTTTTTGGCCAAAAAAAAATAAATAAAAATAAAAAAATAATTTTTTGTCAGGTCTACTGATGGCCTACCATAAACATCTAATATATCACAGTCCTCTGGTTATCCCGATCACAACTTACGCTGCTTCGTGATTTCGATCTCACCCTCATTATAAGCAACCCGTAAAAACAAAGTTTTTCCCTCTATAATCTCATTTATGTGCATTTTTTCCAAGAATCTAATTTTCATGTTACACGCATATAAAGTTTGAGAATTGTTGAAATTGGGGCACATTTTTTGAGTGGCTTGTATGTTTTAAAGAGTATTCATTTCTGAATCTTAAAATGTATGATATTTCACATTCCGGCATTTGTGTGTTTTTTTATTGAATATTTAAAAATGTGTATTTTTGGAAAAGAAAATGTCACCAATATAAAACCCATTCACAATTACATTCATATAAACAATTAAAATATCAATTGTTAGTGTTATTATTGTTTCAATATCTTCATATGTGTTTGAACATTATGTAATACCTTATCAATGGGTATAAAAAGTTAAACAACATTTTTGCATTTGACCAAAATAAACATGTTCCATGTTTTAGACTCACTGGTGTAACAACTTGATATTGGACCAAAATATGTCGATTGAAATTATTGGCAATAAAAACCATTGGGGTTTTCTGAGAGTGACTCCCCCGTCTTTCCAAAATGGAGGTGCTTTTAATGCTTCGAATCTGATCTGTGTGGCTCAGTGCAGACCGTTCTGCTGTAAAATGGTAAGTAACTAGGCATAACACTCACTTGTGTAACAGACCAATTTTGATAAAGTTATACCTTAATGTAGACCTGCCAGCCGAATTTGTTTCTTAAAACTTTTGGGTGGATATCGGGATTAGCCGAATTTCTCCGTAATTTGACTTTTGACGGCTGATTTTCGGCTGATTACGAAATATTCGGATGAAATTTCGGCTGAAGCCTTGCCAATAATGAAGGAATAAAACTTCAGCAATAAAACACATTTACAATACTTCAGAAAAGGATTTATTTTTTAAACAATAGAAAAAAAAGTTTTATATTGGGCCGTCCTTAAAGTACGTCATGCTCCAGAGGGGGGGGGGCTGTAAGAAAGTATGACAGTTTGTGACAGGTGTGAGGAGGGGTCCGGCCATGTGCGATGTAATGGTGTTTTATATTACATTTTAATTATTTTATTAATAAAAAAACTTTATTTTTGTTCGAAAGTGTGACGTACTTTGGGGGTGGCCGGGGGGGGGGTCCTATTTTTGTGACAGTTTATGACAGTGGGAGGGGGGCGAGTTAAAAATGGGTCAAAAATAGCATGACGTACATTATGGACGGCCCCTATGCTGTCCTACTAATACAGTGCATGAAAGCATTTCAATCATTCAGTGTCTATCACTCAATACCTGATAGGCAATTAAAATATCAGTTTATAATTTTCATGTCATTTCACTCATTCAGTATCTATCACTCAATACCTGATAGGCAATTAGAATATCAGTTTATAATTGTCATGTCATTTCACTCATTCAGTATCTATCACTCAATACCTGATAGGCAATTAAAATATCAGTTTATAATTGTCATGTCATTTCACTCATTCAGTATCTATCACTCAATACCTGATAGGCAATTAAAATATCAGTTTATAATTGTCATGTCATTTCACTCATTCAGTATCTATCACTCAATACCTGATAGGCAATTAAAATATCAGTTTATAATTTTCATGAATTAAACAAACGCGATGTATTTTATCAGCTGTTAAGCTAATGCGGCGCGCGCATATTATCCGGCGGATTTTTGGCGGACGAAAATTCGGCGGCGTATTCGGCACGCGGCGTCGGCTGAGGGGTCTAACTAAATGTATATGAAGAGAAATGACACCCGAAGTGTGCTGCTTATGTCCAGGTTATTCCGGAAATGACAAAAGAGATTTAATTGCTATGGTGGCAATCTCAGAATATTACGATGTGACTTAACCCAGAAAACTGGAAGAGTTGTTTTCTCGAACGTTATTTTAGGCCGACGCCAATTGCACCCTTGAGTAGTTGAACTTCTTCTTGCACAGACATGCAATAATCGCCTGGTCTGTTGACAAATGGGTAAATGATCCAGACCATACGAGTTCATGGTTATCTTGAGGTCTGGAAGTAGCGGTCAAACTCTATTAAAATCTAAGAAATGTGATCGTGTACCAACTTGGGACAATGAATGCTCAGATTCAGTCTAGCTAGAATGCCCGCTAATATTTAAAACCAATAGCAAAAGTCTAAATTCAAGCACAGCCCCAACAACTCCAGTTTGTCTTTAAACGTAGCTACTGTGTGTAACAACATGAAAACAGTTGTCATTTTCTCTTTGAAGGGACAGATTGAGTTCATTGAGCTGCACATGGCTGCGTATGTCACACAGATAACCCAGTTTTGTGACCAATATCTTGCCAATGAAATGTGCAGCCAAATATAACTTAAAAGGTGCGTGTGGCCGTGTTTATGAGTGTGTTGGGGGAAGGTGTTGTTAATCTCATGTTTTAACAACAGTCACAGCCAGTTAACTAATCTATGTGCGTGTTTTTTTTTGGGGGGGAGCGGGGTATTTATATTATCTTGTTTAACAACAGTCATAGCCAGTTAACTTAACTACAGTCTTAAAAAACAAGTAATCATATAAAGAAATTTAATTTGAGTTTTTCAATATTGTTTTTTTTTGTTGTTTTTTTTTGTTTTTTTTTGTTATTTTTTTTTGAAATTGTCCTAATTCTGTATTGAATATGCAACTTAATTATGCAATTTAAATTCAATCCTAAATGTTGATGTTTGACTTATATATTATTCTTATTAAAACATTCTAAAACGACGTGTTTATAACAATGTAATATATTTAAATAGAGAGATGTTTAAATTTCGGTTCAGATGCATTATATAAAAAAATATTGCTGTAATTTTTGTCAGGTCTACCAATGGCCTACAGGGTGCAGTGCTGCCAGCGCTAGGTTTTTCAACCTAGATCTAGGTTTTTCCGACCATGTCTAGGTTTTATTTTTTTTAAAAACAGTAAAAAAAAAGTTTTTGATTATAAATCCTTTATATACGAGACGTAACTAAAAGAATGTTCATTATAATACGCAGCGCAAGACCATCCGAAAATGCAAAATTGCAGTTGCGTTGTAAAACATGTTTAATATAATGCGCACCGATCAGGAATATGTTTATAAAAAGTGTTGTCAATAAAATACGCACCTTATTGCGCGACAGAAAGGTTGTTCAATATAATACGCACCGCGACACACTATCTCAAAAAATAACATGATACATAGAAATAAATAAAATAATCTAAAAATTCAATAATTTAAATACGATCTGAAATTTTGATACTTCGTTGTTATCCTCGGCACGAAACTGCCTGCAAAATTTCAGCTCGCTAGCTTACGAGGAAGTGGGTTAGAAATCGATTAAAAGTTTTGGCGACAAGCAAGCTAGCAGACACCACGAGTTAATATAAAGGATTTAATAAAAATTGTTGTTACTGAATAATTCTGATCACTATTTGCTTTTGTGCGTGTTTGTGTGTATGTGTTGGGGTAAGGTGTGACTAATCTTTTGTTTTGTTGCATCCAGTTAATTAATCACCTGTGTGTTGGTGGAGGGGGGGGGCGGCGGGGGGAAGCGGGGTGTTTATAACCTTTTGTTTTATATACAGTATTGTCAGTTTACCACTGCATTAAAAGCAAGTCATCGATTAATTGGAGTTTAACTGATCTTTTCAATTGTTTTTTGGTTTCAAAAATATTTTGTTTACTTAATTGTGCTCACCTTGTATTAAATAAGAAAATTATTTATGAAATTTAAAATTGAAGCCAAAATATTGATCATTGACATATATTTTTGATCTTATTTAAAAAATTATAAAACTATTTGTTTATAATAATCTGAGATATTTATAATCAGAGAAAAGTATCTTTTCATATTGCGTATTTCAGAATTAAATTGTATTTAAATTTTTTGTCAGGTCTACCAATGGCCTACCATAAATGTATGAAAGTGATCACAGGAGTCCTCTGGTTACGTCGGTCCCGTCTTTCGTTGCTTTGTGTTTACGAATGCCCCCCCCCCTTTTTCCACCCCAATTAAATATACATTAAATGAAAATCCTGCAGTCTTAGCACGTTCATTATTTAGCACCAAATTTTTATTTTCTCGTGATCGTGAGAACTTTTGTTTTTTATTAATTTATTAAATGCATTAATATAAGTTGTATTTTAGATATTACAGCACTTATTTTTTTAAAAAATTTCTTAGGCATTTTTTCGTCTCACAAGGATACATTGTCCGAACATAATACAACCATTTTGTTTATTTATCACCCTACTTGCCAGGTTGTCACATTAAGATGCTAAATAAATTTTATTTTCACTTACAAACAAAGAATCAAGACACATATTAACGAAATAAAAAATTTAATTTACTTTAAATAATTATTAATCTTGTAAGAACAATAATATAGATACATATATTTATCAAAAGTTTTTTTTAAATTTATAAAATAGTATGACATTGTAAATGTTTCAATAGAATAGTTTATACAATTAACATTAGATAGCATTTTTTTGTACACATTAGTAGACAAAAAATTAAAGTGATAAAACATTACTTCACATTGACATTATACCTACCTATATACAGATAAGAGAAATGCAAAATAGTTAGCTACATTAAAATGTTGAAGGTATGTATATAAAGCAAATATATTTTTAAAAGAAAATATAACATGGCGTTAAAATTGAATATTTAATACTAACACTTTTAACACGGTATTTTAATTATTGGAACCCCATTGTCGTCGATGTCAACTATTTGAACCCCATTGTCATCGATGTCAACTATTTGAACCCCATTGTCGTTGATGTCAACTATTTGAACCCCATTGTCGTCGATGTCAACTATTTGAACCCCATTGTCATCGATGTCAACTATTTGAACCCCATTGTCGTTGATGTCAACTATTTGAACCCCATTGTCGTTGATGTCAACTATTTGAACCCCATTGTCGTCGATGTCAACTATTTGAACTCCATTGTCGTCCATGTCAACTATTGTAATCCCATTGTCGTCGATGTCAACTATTGTAATCCCATTGTCGTCCATGTCAACTATTGTAATCCCATTGTCGTCGATGTCAACTATTTGAACCCCATTGTCATCGATGTCAACTATTTTATCAGAATTATTTTCTAGCAACACTGCACATTCGTCGCGCATAAAGTTGCACCAATCTACGACTGTATAATCTGTTGTATCTGCTGCCTCGTTTTAATGACAGTTTGTGGCATGTCGTAGGACAAACTGTATATCAATATAATGAGCTGTTTCAGGGACAGGTGGCTGCCTGAAAAAAACGAACCGTCTCTCAGCGGTTTTCTAATGTTAAACGTTACACAATACCAACTCTCCTCATCTCTACATCTATCAACACCGGTAGATCTTTTGTCTCGTTTGAGTTCAATGGACATTTATTCGAACTAATCACCAGGGTCGCTATGGGAATTAAAAAGGGAACGAGCAGCCATATGTTGCGAAGCAGTTTAGAAATGTAGCGCCGCAAATTTTGTAAAATATGGAACATAAAAATTGTGGCTGTGCAACTTTGTAGACACTTTCTATTAATTTGAACACGGACCAACGAACATTAGAGGGAAAATTGGTCACTACCATACTAGGCGAAGAAAGGTTTGTTGGACCCTTGTGTCATGTGTTGGTGAGATACATCTAACGTGTGTCATGTGTTGGTAAAAAACGAAGTTCAGGCCCCAAAGCCCCCCTCCCCCCTTCTCCACCTTACTTACTCTCGGGAGTTGGTCCACATATTGAATGAAATTGAACTGAAACTAACAAGTGAATCTACTGACACCCCACGCCCACACACAGAGACCAACACAAGTGAATCTATTGACATCCCACGCCCACACACAGAGACCAACACACGTGAATCTATTGACACCCCACGCCAACACACACACAGAGACCAACACAAGTGAATCTATTGACACCCCACACCCTCACACAGAGACCAACACACGTGAATCTATTGACACCCCACGCCAACACACACACAGAGACCAACACAAGTGAATCTATTGACACCCCACGCCCACACACAGAGACCAGCACAAGTGAATCTATTGACACCCACGCCCACACACAGAGACCAACACAAGTGAATCTATTGACACCCCACGCCCACACACAGAGACCAACACAAGTGAATCTATTGACACCCCACGCCCACACACAGAGACCAACACAAGTGAATCTATTGACACCCACGCCCACACACAGAGACCAACACAATTGAATCTATTGACACCCCTCGCCCACACACAGAGACCAACACAAGTGAATCTATTGCCATCCCACGCCCACACACAAAGACCAACACAAGTGAATCTATTGACAGCCCACTCCCACACACAGAGACCAACAAAAGTGAATCTATTGACACCCCACGCCCCCAATCAGAGACCAACACACAAAACAACACAACAAAACGTGTGTATCCTTAAAGTGAGCGAGTAAATTCTACTTTTCTTTATTTCCGGAATTTATATTTTTTTAAGAATAAATCTCTGTCATGTTTTGACTACCCCACTACCAGCACCTGTTTTTCTTTTCGTGTGTCCAACGAATATCTCTAACCATTAACTTCTCTCTCCCTCTGTGTCTCTATCTCTTTTATTCGCTCTCTCTGTCTATCTCTCTCTCTCTCTCTCTCTCTCTCTCTCTGTCTTTCCCTCTTCTCTTACGATGTCTGTTCATCTCTCTCGCTCTCTCACATTCTGTCTCTTCCTATGTCCCCTTTTTCTTTCCTTTCCTTCTGTCTCTTTTTTCCCTCCTTCTATCTCTCTCTGTCTTTTAATTACTCTCGTTCTCGCTGTCTGTCTCTCTTTCTTTCTCTCTCTATCTCTCCCTCTCTATCTCTTTCTCTCAACGACTCTTTCTCTCTGTCTTCGTCTCTCGCTCACGCTGTCTCACTCTATATATATATATCTTTCTCTCTTGATGTCTCTTTCGGCATATCTCTTCTCTTCTCTTTCTTTCTTTCTTTCCTTCTCTGTCGTTATGTTTCTCTTTCTTTCTTTCTCTGCCTCTTTCCCAATTTATCTCTCTTTCTCTCAAGGACACTTTCTCTCTGGCTTCGTTTATGGCTCCCTCTGGCTCTCTCTCTCTATCTTTCTCTCTGTATGTATTTTTCTCTAAACCTCCCTCTTTTACTCTATCTCTTTGTCTCTCTCTTTCTCTTTGTCTCACTCTCTGTTTCTTTTTCTATCTCAATCTCTCTCTGTTTATCTCTCTCTCTTTTTATCTTTCCCTCTCTCTCTCTCAACAGAAGACTTCATAATAAATATGATATGATTTAACAACGAATTTTCTTCAAATCACCTACCAACGCTCCCAATTTTTTGTTGTAATTAACTTTGTACAGGGTATGTCACTAGGTGTCTGAGGGTGTGTATGTGTATGTGATAGGAAAGTGACCAGGTATTTTTATAATAAAGTGTGGAGGGGGTACGAATTCTCCAAAGAATGTTATTACTGAAGTTACCTCATCACTTTTTGCTTGTGTGTGTGTGTGTGTGTGTGTGCGTGTGTGTGTGTATGTCAGCTAGATGTTGATAAACATCTTATTTTAATAATTGTCACAGCCAGCTAATGACTTTATTATTAAAAATCAATTTATCGTATAAACGGAGTTACTTTAATTTCCCGTATCAGATACAGAAAGATGGAAATGGAGAGAGAAACTCAGAGAGAGACAAAGATAAAGAGAGAAACAAAGAGATAGAGGAAAAGAGAAAGGTATAGAGAAAGAGACACACAGAGAGAAAGATATATGGAGAGCCAGATGGAGCCATAAACGAAGACAGAGAGAAAGTGTCGATGAGAGAAAGAGAGATAAATGGGAGAGAGGCAGAGAGAGAAAGAAAGAGAGACACGACAGAGAAAGAAAGAAAGAAAGAAAGAGAAAGAGGCAGAGAGAGAGAGAGACAGAGAGAGAGGGCAGAGAGAGATAAAAAAAGAGAGACAGAGGAAGAGAGAGACAGAGAGAAATGGAGAGACATCGAAAATTAAAGAGAAAGACATAGAGAGACAAAATAGAGAGAGACAGAGAGAGACTGGGGCAGAGAGAGAGAGAGAGATAGCGAGATCGAATGAAAGAGACCGACAGAGAGAGTAGGTAATGGTTAAGGGGATAATCGTGGGACACCCGGTTGCTGGTCGACTAATAGACAAGATGGCGCGGTTATGGCGTCAAAAGCTGACGGAGAGTTATTGAGCTTATTGTTTTTTTTTAAAAATCTGGAAATAACTAAATTTACTCGCTCACACTAAGGATAAACACGTTTTGTTGTGTTGTCTGTTGCTCTCTGAGTGAGTGTGTCGGGTGTCAATAGATTCACCTGTTAATTTCAGTTCAATTTCATTCCATATGTGATCTAACTCCTGGGACTATCTAAAGGTGTGGGAAGGTTAGCTTTGGAGCTTTCACTTCTATTCTCACCTGCACATGACGCACGGGTGATTTTTCTCACCAGCACATGACACACTAGTGATGCGTGATATACCAAAACATGACACATGGGTGATGTGTGATCTATCAGCACATGACTCACGAGTGATGTGTGATTTACTAGCACATGACACACGGGTGATGTGTGATCTACCAGCACATGACACATGGGTGATGTGTGATCTACCAGCACATGACACACGGGTGATGTGGAATATACAAGCACTTGTCGTCAATAAGCAAATTTATTCCGCTGCCAAGCGATGTGTTACTAATATTGTACATCAAGCAAAAACATCATATTTTAATAATAAAATAATTACAAGTAGTACTAGTAGGCAGCTATTTAAGGTATGTAATAACCTCAGAGGGAGTGGTAACGCTATGGTCCTTCCCTCTGTGTATCCCCTGCATCAGCAACCAGATATATTTTGTAACTTTTTTATCAAAAAAATTGCTAAAATTCGTGATGAACTTGACAGAACGTTGTTGCCACCACATGATGTATCTCCTTCTTTTGCTGTGAGGTCAGGCTTTGACATGTTTCAGTCTGTTACGGAAAATGAGGTCAAAAGTATTATTCTAAAATCTAAGCCAACGTCCTGCCCTCTTGATCCCATCCCCACTCCACTATTGGTTGAGTCAATAGATCTCTTACTCCCAACAGTAACTAATATAGTTAATGAAAGTCTAAAATCTGGCACCTTTCCTTCATTATGTAAATCTGCTATTATAAAACCCTTGCTGAAAAAAAAGGGTTAGACCAAAACAATTTAAACAACTATCGACCTGTGTCTAATATTTCATTTTTGTCGAAAGTCATTGAAAAACTAGTCTTAAAACAACTTTTTTCTTATCTAAATGACCACACTCTTCTAAGTCCTAATCAGTCGGCCTACAGACCTTCTCACAGCACAGAGACCACTCTGTTGAAGGTAACAAATGACCTCCTGCTCGCACTGGACAGTGGGAAAATTTCTATATTGGTCCTCTTAGATCTTAGTGCAGCCTTTGACACTGTCGACCATCAAATACTGCTGAAAACCCTGCAAAATTATTTTGGAATTTCTGGCTCAGTTCTGGCTTGGTTTCAATCATACTTATCTAACAGATCACAGGTGGTATCAGTAGATGGTTGTATCTCTCACAAAGCTGACTTGCTTTATGGTGTGCCTCAGGGCTCTGTTTTGGGTCCGGTACTTTTTGTACTGTATACAAGACCGCTACTTCTACTGCTTGAAAAGCATTCAGTTAAAAGCCAATCATTTGCAGATGATACTCAACTATATACTCACACTGATCCCTCTAATATGGACTCCGGTGTCCAATTGTTGCAGGAGTGCATTGGTGAAGTGAAGTCTTGGATGACGTTAAGCAAACTCAAGCTGAATGATGACAAGACTGAAGCACTTCTATTTTGCAACAATAAATCACGCAGTACTTTGTCTCTTCCGAAGTCAATTCACGTAGCCAGTTCGGATATTCTGTTCACAACATCGACTAGGAATCTTGGCTACATTATTTCTGACAACATGTCTATTAACAACTTCATCAATCACATCTGTCGCTCTGCCTACACTGCCATTCGTCAGATCAGCTCAATCCGTCATTACTTAACAGTTAGTGCCACAAAAACACTAGTCTGTGCTCTTGTACTGGCTCGTATGGATTACTGCAATTCTCTTCTGTCAGGTGTGCCAAAACAATGCATTGAAAAACTACAGAAAGTTCAAAATTCAGCTGCCAGACTGGTGCTCAAGGCAAAAAAACATGACCATGTTACTCCACTTCTTCGCTCACTTCATTGGCTGCCTATACAAGCCCGTATTGATTACAAACTGGCCGTTCTCTGTCACAATTTCTTTTCGGACTCATGCCCATCGTATCTTACTGAACTTTTGTCGGTCTACTCACCCACTCGCAAGCTAAGATCTTCTGCAGACACACGCGTTCTCTCTGTTCCTACGACACGCACCAAAACGTTTGGTGAAAGGTCGTTCTCTTTTTGTGCAGCCAAACAATGGAATTCTCTACCATTACACATACGTGGTATTCAAACAACCAAGTCCTTCAAGACTGCACTTAAGACACATCTTTTCAAAATTTATTTTCAAAATTGATGAAACAACATTTCTTGTAAATGATTAACGTAGCTTATGTATAATGTATTGTAATTTTGTGTGTTTGTTGTGATATGAAAGTTAATTTAATACTTATAAGTATGTTATTTCTTTCATGTAAAGCGCTGTGAGCCCAGTTCCTTACTGGGATACAGCGCTATATAAATAATCAATTTATTATTATTATTATTATGACACAATGGTGATGTGTGATCTACCAACACATGACACACGGGTGATGTGTGATCTACCAACACATGACACACCGGTGATTTGTGATCTACCAACACATGACACTCCGGTGATTTGTGATCTACCAACACATGAAACACGGGTGATGTGTGATCTATCAGCACATGACACACGGGTTATGTTTCTCGCAAGCACATGACACACCGGTGATGTGTGATTTACCAACACATGACACACGGGTGATGTTTGATCTACCGCCACATGACACACGTGTTGATGTGTGATCTACCAGCACATGACACAAGGGTGATGTGTGATCTACCAACACATGACACACCGGTGATTTGTGATCTACCAACACATGAAACACGGGTGATGTATGATCTATCAGCACATGCCACACGGGTTATGTTTCTCGCAAGCACATGACACACGGGTGATGTGTGATTTACCAACACATGACACACGGCTGATGTTTGATCTACCGCCACATGACACACGGGTTGATGTGTGATCTACCAGCACATGACACAAGGGTGATGTGTGATCTACCAACACATGACACACGGGTGATGTGTGATCTACTAGCACATGACATGACTGTGATGTTTCTAACCAGCACATGATACACGGGTGATGTTTCTTACCAGCACGTGACACACGGGTGATGTGCGATGTCCAGAAATCTATCTTCGCCTAATATAGTAGTGACCTAGTGCAGTTGATTCTCGTGTCCACCTTGTCTGCGTTGACGAGAAGCCCTTGGACTCTTGTCTTGACTCTATTAGGTTTAAGTAGCAACGAGCTGGTATTTTTTAATTACAGATGTCCACTATCGGGTCCACTTGTAAATTAAATTGTAAGCATAGTATCTTAATATCACTACTTGCTGTTTATGTTAGGCCTTTAGAAGACCTGTCAAAAAATGGTTTTGAATTTAATAAATAATGACATAAATACCGCGATTTAGTCTTTTCAATGTACAAACAACTAAGATTGTTAGAAAAATGACGTTTTAGTTTTTTTGAATAAGATTTAATATAAATTCGAATCTTCAATATTTTGGTTTGATTTTTTAAAAAGTTTATCAAATTTTATATTTAATTTTAAGTGAATACAATACAATGTTTAAGTATATATTTGTGACACTAAAAATGAAACATCATTTAAAAATTCTGATTAATTCCCTTTGATTGATTACTTCATTTTTAATGCAGTGTTAACTTGCTGGGATAGTTGTTAAAACAAGACATGTTTCAATACTGCCCCCACCCCCTAACACACACTGGATCTTAGTTCACTGACTGTGAATGTTAAAAGATTATCAGCACCTAACTCACACACACACACACACACACACAATTAGGGGGGGGGCATTCGTAAACACAGTTTACATTGTTTATTTATGTATTTTATTTTTTAATGTTCCTACTTACACTGAAAATCGCGTCTTAAGAACGGATCAACGTCATAACCTTAGGACCTCTTTCCCTCTGATTCTCTGGATAATTCGTACACCACTTGCACACTTTATTATAAAGACACCTGGTCACTTTCGTATCACATACACATACACTCACATAGACACTCAGTGACTCAAACTGTACAAAGTTAGTTAGAAAAATATGAGGCGGGGCTAGATGATTTGAAGAAAATTTGTTGTGCAATTATGGCACTTTCATTATGAAATCATCCGGAGAGAGAGAGAGAAACAATGATAGAGAGATAGAAACAGAGAGAGAGAGAGAGAGAGAGAGAGAGAGAGAGAAACAATGAGAGAGAGAGAAACAATGAGAGAGAGAGAAACAGAGAGAGAGGGATACAATGAGAGAGAGAAACACAGAGAGAAAGACAAAGGCAAAGAAAGTCGGAGAGAGTGATAGAGACATAGAGAGAGAAACAAAGAGAGGCTGAAAGAAAGAGAAGAGGGGGAGAGAAACAGAGAGACTGAGAGAAAGAGACTGACAGAGAATTAGAGGGAAAGAGAGAGGTATACAGTAAGAGACACCGTGAGGGAAAGATATACAGAGAGAGACAGTGGGAGCGAGAGACAAAGACGGAGAGAAAGTGTCGTTGAGAGAAAGAGAGATAAAAAGGGGGAGAGACAGAGAGAAAGAAAGAAAGCTAGACAGAAAGAGAAACAGGAAAGAAAGAGAGAGAGGAAGAGACAGACTGTAAGAGAGGGTGATAGAGCGAAAGAGACAGAGAAAGAATAAGAGAGAGAGAGAAAGAAAGCGAGACAGACATAGAAACAGGAAAGAAAGAGAGAGAGAGAGAGAGAGGAAGATACAGACTGTAAGAGATAGTCGTAGAGAGAAAGAGACAGAGAGAGACAGAGAAAGAGAGATATATAAAGAGACCGAATGAAAGAAAGAGACAGAGAAAGAGAAGGTAATGGTTAAAGTGAAATTCGTGAGACACCATGTGGCTGGCCGACTATAGAAAAGATGGCGCGGGTAGGTGGGGAGGGGGAGTCAAAAATTGATGTAGCGTTATTCTTTCAAATATATCAACTATGGCTGTTATTTATTAAAACTAATTTGTTCGATTAATCGGGAAATATTAATAGATTAATCGATTAATTTCGATGAATTATATTTTTATAACGCATATATATATCCCGTTGCTATTCATTATTTCGCGAAATGGGTTAAGTCGCGGTAATTCCATGCATGGCATCCCAAATTGTGTGACGTAACACAGCAAATTCATTCTGCTATGAAAGAAATAATGTAGAAAAACATTTGTTTATGTTCGCTCGTCTAAATAAATTATAATAATAGGAAGGAAAGCCATGGACATGATTTTCTCACTCCGTCAGCTGAAAGAGAAATGTCGGGAGCAACAGAATGCCCTCTTCACTGCCTTCATAGACTTAACAAAGGCATTTGACCTGGTCAGCCGCAAGTGTCTGTTCCGTAAACTGGAAAAAATAGGATGTCAGCCTCGGCTTATTATATCATCGAGTCTTTCCACACCAACATGCACAGCACAGTGCTCTTCGATGGTGCCGCCTTTGAACACACCAACATGCACAGCACAGTACCCTTCGATGGTGCCGCCTTTGAACACACCAACATACACAGCACAGTGCCCTTCGATGGTGCCGCCTTTGAACACACCAACATGCACAGCACAGTGCCCTTCGATGGTGCCGCCTTTGAACACACCAACATGCACAGCACAGTGCCCTTTGATGGTGCCGCCTTTGAACACACCAACATGCACAGCACAGTGCCCTTTGATGGTGCCGCCTTTGAAAACACCAACATGCACAGCACAGTGCCCTTCGATGGTGCCGCCTTTGAACACACCAACATGCACAGCACAGTGCCCTTTGATGGTGCCGCCTTTGAACACACCAACATGCACAGCACAGTGCACTTTGATGGTGCCGCCTTTGAACACACCAACATGCACAGCACAGTGCTCTTCGATGGTGCCGCCTTTGAACACACCAACATGCACAGCACAGTGCCCTTCGATGGTGCCGCCTTTGAACACACCAACATGCACAGCACAGTGCCCTTCGATGGTGCCGCCTTTGAACACACCAACATGCACAGCACAATGCCCTTCGTTGGTGCCGCCTTTGAACACACCAACATGCACAGCACAGTGCTCTTCGATGGTACCGCCTTTGAACACACCAACATGCACAGCACAGTGCCCTTCGATGGTGCCGCCTTTGAACACACCAACATGCACAGCACAATGCCCTTCGATGGTGCCGCCTTTGAACACACCAACATGCACAGCACAGTGCTCTTCGATGGTGCCGCCTTTGAACACACCAACATGCACAGCACAGTGCTCTTCGATGGTGCCGCCTTTGAACACACCGACATGCACAGCACAGTGCTCTTCGATGGTGCCGCCTTTGAACACACCAACATGCACAGCACAGTGCTCTTCGATGGTGCCGCCTCTGAACCATTTCCAGTTTGTAGCGGAGACAAAAGGGGCTGCGTACTGGCACCAACACTCGTTGGTATCTTCTTCTCAGTGCTACTGTGACATGCTTTCGAGGACTGTTCCGATGGTGTGAACATTCATACCAGGGCAGATGGAAGCCTATGTAACATCAGCCGGCTTTGTGCGAAGAGCAAAGTGGAAACTGTTATATATCATAGAGTTGGTCTTCGCGGATGACGCAGCTCTCACCTCACATACAGAGATAGGAAACAACAGCTGGTCAATAAATTCTCAGAGGCATGCAAGGAATTCGGTCTAACGATAAGCCTCAAAAAGACCACCATTATGAGACAAGGCACAGACTGGCTCCCAGCAATCTCCATTGAGAGAAAAACCTTGGATGTTGTCGAGGATTTCAACTACTTTGGCAGTAACATCACAAGAACACTCTCCATGGAAAAGAAAATAGGAACAAGAATCGGAAAGGCCGCATCGTTAATGGCAAGGCTAAATCAAAGAGTGTGGAACAATGCGCAGCTCACTGATAGGACGAACATCACTGTTATTCAGGCCTGCGTGCTCAGCACAAATCCTCTATGGCAGCGAGTGCTGGACTACCTACGCCAAGCAAATAAAGCGGCTTAACAGTTTTCACTTGCGATGAGAGAGAGAGAAACAAAGAGAGAGAAAGAGAAAGAGAGAGAGAGAGAGAGAGAAATAGAGAGAGGAAGAAAAACATTTAGATAGATAGAGAGAGAAAGAGTGATAGAAACAGAGAAATATAGAATAAATGAGAGAGAGAGAGAAATAAGGAGAGAAAAAGAGAGAGGTAAACAGAAATATATAGAATAAACGAGAGAGAAAGAGAGAGAGAGAACGAAAAACAAAAAGAGAGAAAGAGAGAGAGGGCGAAAGAAAGAGAGAGAAACAGAGAGACAAAGACAAAGAGAGTCAGAGAGATCTAGACAGAGATAGAGACAGAGAGATAAAAACAAAGAGAGACAGAAAGAAAGAGGGATGCATAGAATTAGAGTAATAAAGAGAGGTATACAGAAAGAGACATAGAGAAAGATATATATAAATAGAGAGAGAAAGATATATATATATAGAGAGAGAAAGATATATATATATAGAGAGACATAGAGAGAGAAAGATATATATATATATAGACATAGAGAGATAAAGATATATATATATAGAGAGAGAAAGATATATATATATATAGAGACATAGAGAGAGAAAGATATATATATATATAGAGAGACATATAGAGAGAAAGATATATAGAAATAAAGAGACATAGAGAGAGAAATGTATATATATATAGAGAGACATAGAGAGAAAGATATATATATAGAGAGAGAGACATAGAGAGAGAAAGATATATAGAAATAGAGAGACATAGAGAGAAAGATATATATATAGAGAGAGAGACATAGAGAGAAAGATATATATATATATATAGACATAGAGAGAGAAAGATATATATATAGAGAGAGAGACATAGAGAGAAAGATATATATATATAGAGAGAGACATAGAGAGAAAGATATATATATAGAGAGAGAGACATAGAGAGAAAGATATATATATAGAGAGAGAGACATAGAGAGAGAAAGATATATAGAAATAGAGAGACATAGAGAGAAAGATATATATATATAGAGAGAGACATAGAGAGAAAGATATATATATATATATAGACATAGAGAGAGAAAGATATATATATATAGAGAGAGACATAGAGAGAAAGATATATATATATATAGAGAGAGACATAGAGAGAAAGATATATATATATATATATATAGACATAGAGAGAGAAAGATATATATATATAGAGAGAGAGACATAGAGAGAAAGATATATATATAGAGAGAGAGACATAGAGAGAAAGATATATATATATATATATATAGACATAGAGAGAGAAAGATATATATATAGAGAGAGAGACATAGAGAGAAAGATATATATAGAGAGAGAGAGACATAGAGAGAAAGATATATATATAGAGAGAGAGACATAGAGAGAAAGATATATATATAGAGAGAGAGACATAGAGAGAAAGATATATATATATATATATTTATATATAGACAGTTGGAGTGAGAAAAGAAGATTGAGAGAAAGAGTCTTTAACAGAAAAAAGAGAGAGAGAGAGAAAGGGAGAGAGGGGTGAGAGAGAGGAAATGAGAGAGACAGACAGATAAAGAGAGAAAGAAAGGGAGAGAGGATGAGAAAGGGAGGTGCAGAGACAGAGAACAGACAAAGCGACAGAGAAAGAGAAAAACAAAGAGAGACAGGGGCAGAGACAGACAAACGAGAGAGACGGATAGAGATGGAGAGACAGTGAGAAAGATAACAAGAGAGACAGGGAGAAAAATATAGAGACAAAAAAAGAGAGAGGAAAAGAGAGACTGAGACAGAGAGATGTATAAAGAGAGCGAATGTAAGCGAGAGAGACAGAGAAGCAATAAGGGGAGGGGAGAAAAAAGGAGAGAGACAGAGAGAAAGAAAGAGACTGTGAATTAAAGGGAAAAGAAACATAAAGAGGGGAATACAGAGAGAGAGCGCAAATATATATATAAAGAGAGTGAGGGAACGTGAGACTAAGATAGAGAGAGATGATCAATGAGAGAACGTGAGAGACAGACAGAGAGAGAAAAAAATAGAAATAGAGATACAGGGAGAGATACGTAGAGAAACTATATAGAGTGACAGAGAGAGAGGGGGGATCAAGAGATGAAGAGATAGAGAGAGATATTCGGAGAGAGAGAAAAAGAGAGAGAGATTACTGAGAGAGAGAGAAAGTGAGATAGAGAAAGAGAGAGAGAGAGAGAGAGACGGAGAATGAGAGAAAGAAAGAGAGAAATAGAGAAAGAGAGAAACAGAGAGAGACATAGAGAGAGGCGAAGAGACAGGGCGATAGAAAGAGAGAAAGAGAAAAGAGACAGAGAAATAAAAAATAAAGAGAGGTAGAGCGAGAAAGAGAAACGATAGAGAAAGATGGAGAGACACAGTGAGAGAGTAAGAGAGATGTTTATTTTAATTTTGTTTATTTTGGTCCAATATCAATTCATACACAAGGGAGTCTAAAACTGGGGGCATGTTTATTTTGATTTAATATCAAGTTGTTACACCATTCAGTCTAAAACAGGGGACATGTTTATTTTGGTCAATTATCAAGTTGTTACACCAGTGAGTCTAAATCAGGGGGCATGTTTATTTAGGTCCAATATCAAGTGGTTACAACAGTGAGTCTAAAACAAGGGACAATTTTATTTTGGTCCAATATCAAGTTGTTACACCAGTGTCTAAAACAGGGGTCATGTTTATTTTGGTCCCAATATCAAGTTGTTACACCAGTGTGTCTAAAGCAAGGGACATTTTTATTTTGGGCAATAAAAAAGTTTACTTTTTATACCCATTGATATGGTTTTACATAATGTTCAAACACATATGAACATTTTGAAACAATAAAAACTCTAAAAATTGATATTTTAATTGTTTATATGAATGGGTTTTATGTTGGCGACATGGTCTTTTCCAAAAATACTCATTTTTAAATATTCAATAAAAAACTCACATACGCATGAATTTGAAATATCATACAAGCCACTCAAAAAAAAAGTGCCCCACTTAAAAAAATAACAAACTTTATATGCGTGAGACATGAATATAACATTTTTGGGGGAAATGCCCATGTAAGCGATTAAGAGTCAAAAACTTTGTTTTTACGGTTGTTTATTATAGGGGTGAGTTCGAAACCACGAAGCAGGGTTAGTTGGCACCGGGGTAACCAGTGGACTAACTGTGATAACTTCTGTCTGATTATGGTAGGCCATCAGTAGACCTGACTGAAAATATTGAATAATTTCACTTACTTACATAACGTTTAGGTTGTCTGTGTTAACTTACTCACCTATTATATATATATATATATATCAGACTGTTAAAACTACGCAGTTTTCAAAATTTTTTAAATAATGTATATTCTATATGTTAATCATCAATGTTTTGGCTTTTGATTTATAAATTATCATTTAGTTGTATATTCAATTTATAGGTAGGACAAATAAATTTAAATACATGTTTTTTAGAGTAAAAAAACAATATTAAAAAACATTAATTAACTTCCTTTATAGTAGTGTGGCCGTGTCCGCCAATTTTTCATCCCACAACGCATTCCCCCTCACCAGTAACAGTGGTAGGTAGAGACAGGATGGCGGAAACTCATACAGGGTAGGGGGAGTTGTCCTTTGAGTCAGTGGTCCCCAACCTTTTTAACGCCGCGGACCACTACAAGTTTGATAATTTTACCGTGGCCCACTAACCTGTGGTATGGGTGGGTGGAAGTGGTAGGGTTTTCGACTGCGTTGATTGTTTATACAGGTATTTAAGATTGTCTTGGTTTTATAGTTTTAATTTGATTTAAAGATAGAGCACATAACAAATCCTCATGTACATCCTCATGATATATATCTCACATAAATAAACAAGTAATATTGCCTTGTTGTCGATATCTGTTGATTCGTCAACCTGGAGTGCGTACCACGGTGATGAATTAATCCTCTCTAACAATTGGATCTCAATATCTTCGGCTATTTCCTCAATGCGCCTAGATACAGTGCTAGCAAACAATGGCACATGTGCTCTCTTTTTAACAGCAGCCTCTCCTAGAAGTTCACGGCTAAGAAATTGTGACAGGGGGGAGGGGGGTCCGGCCATGTGTGACGTCACGCTGTTTTATATTAAATTTTGGTTCTTTTGTTAATAAAAAACAACATTTTTGTTCAAAAGTGTGACGTACTTGTCCGAGATGTTTGACAGTTTGTGACAAGGGGGAGGAGGGGAGTTAAAAATGGTCAAAAATAGCGTGACATACTTTATGGATGGCCCCTAATGTCTTTAGCAGAGGGCAAGATTAATTCTTCACCGATAGTGAATTGCTTTTTAGCCTTAGCAATGCAGTTAGCCACTAAATATGAAGCTATCAGTGGGAAGTTGTTGTGTAGCCTCTCGCGACGAAAATTGGCGTAAAAGAATTTTACAATTTAGACTCATGGGGGCCGGGGGCCCCAAAAAAGTTTTTTTCCTTATATGGCCTATATAAAATTTGAAAATCACAAATTCTCCTATTTCCCGAGTAAGCAGAAGTATGAAACTTTTAGAAGTTGTTGAGGACAAACCCGCAATGGTAACAGGCGAAAACAAATTAAATTATCACTTCCTGGGGGCCGGGGGCCCAAATGAAGTTCTTTCCTTATATGAGCTATATAAAAACTGAAAATCAAAATTCTCATATTTCCCGTGTAGGTAGAACCATAAAACACTGGGTAGTTGATAAGTACACTTCCGCGAAGGTAACAAGCAAAAACAAAATTTAAATTATCACTTAATGGGGGCCGGGGGCCCAAATGTAGTTTTTTTATTATATAAAAAAACTGACTCATCACTAATTCTCCAACTTCCCCTGTAGGTAGAAGCATGAAACTTTGGGAAGTTGTTGTGTAGCCTCTCGTGACGAAAATTGGTGTAAAAGAATTTTACAATTTACACTCATGGGGGCCGGGGGCCCAAAAAAGTTTTTTTCCTTATATGGCCTATATAAAATTTGAAAATCACAAATTCTCCTATTTCCCGAGTAGGCAGAAGCATGAAACTTTTAGAAGTTGTTGAGGACAAACCCGCAATGGTAACAGGTGAAAAAAATTAAATTATCACTTCCTGGGGGCCGGGGGCCCAAATGAAGTTCTTTCCTTATATGAGCTATATAAAAACTGAAAATCACAAATTCTCATATTGCCCGTGTAGGTAGAAGTGTGAAACACTGAGTAGTTGACTTCCCCGATGTTAACAAGCGAAAAACATATTTAAATTATCACTTAATGGGGGCCGGGGGCCCAAATGTAGTTTTTTTATATTAAAAACTAACTCATCACTAATTCTCCAACTTTCCGTGTATGTAGAAGCATGAAACCTTGGGGAGTTGTTAAGTAGCCTCTCGTGACGAAAATTGGCATAAAATAATTTTTAAATTCACACTCATTGGGGCGGGGGGCCCAAAACCATTGTTTTCCTTATATGGGCAATATTAAAATTAAAATAACTAATTCTCCTATTTCGCGAGTAGATAGAAGAATGAAACTTTGTGAAGATGTTGAGTACACTTTGGCGATATCAACAGGCAAAAAGATATTTAAATTTTCAAATACTGGGGTCCGGGGGCCCAAATAAAGTTTTTTCTTTATGTGAGCTACATAAAAACTGAAAATCACAAATTCTTATGTTTCCCGTGTAGGTAGAAGCAAGAAAGTCTGAGTAGTGGTAACAAACTAAAACAATTTTTAAATTATCACATAGTGGGGGCCGGGGGCCCAAATGTAGTTTTTTTCCTGATATGAGCTATATAAAAACTAAAAATCACTAATTCTCCTATTTCCCGTAAAGGTGGAAGCATGAAACTTTGGGCAGTTGTTAAGTAACATTCCGCGATGGTAACAGGTAAAAAAATTATATAAATTATCACTTACTGGGGACCGGGGGCCCAAATATAGTTTTTTCTAATATTAAAAACTGACTCAACACTAATTCTCCAACTTCCCGTGAATGTACAAGCTAAAACTTTGGGAACTTGATTAGTACACTCTTATGACGATAATTGGCGAAAAGAAAATTTAATAATTTCACTCATGGGTGGCCGGGGCCCTAAAACCGTTTTTTTTTCGTATATGGGCTATATAAAACTGAGTGAACACTAATTCCTCATCTTCCCGTGTAGGTAGAAGCATGAAACTTTGGAAAGTTGTTGAGTACCCTCCCGCGATGATAACAATCACAACCAAATATAAAATTATTATTCACTAGGGGGCCGGGGGCTCAAATGTAGTTTTTTTCTTATATGAGCTATATATAACAGACTCATCATTAAATATCTAACTTCCCGTGTAGTTAGGAGCACGAAACTTTGGGAAGTTGTTGAGTACCCTCCCCCAATGGTAGCAGACGAAAAATAAATTAAATTATCAGCTCGATAGGATCACGGGAAGTGTATCATTTTTTACTTTTCGTTTTTGTTTTTCTGCGGGACTACGACAGACAGACAGACAAGACGGTGTATTATATTCATCATGATCCAGATTGAAATCAATTGGTGTTTTGAATTTGTGTTATGCGGGTTCTCAACGGTAACTGAAATCCTGTTTTCCGCAGCGTAGCGCGGGTATTTTGCTAGTCTATACTAATAAAAGGCAAAGCCCTCACTCACTGACTCACTCACTCATTCATCACTAATTCTCCAACTTCCCGTGTAGGTAGAAGCATGAAATTTTGTGAGGTTGTCGAGTAGCCTCTCGCGACGAAAATTGGAGTAAAAGAATTTTAAAAATAACACTCATGGGGGCCCAAAAACGTTTTTTTTCCTTATATGGCCTATATAAAATTTGAAAATGACCAATTCTCCCATTTCCCGAGTAGGCAGAAGCATGAAACTTTGGGAAGTTGTTGTGTAGCCTCTCGTGACGAAAATTGGCGTAAAAGAATTTTACAATTTACACTCATGGGGGCCGGGGGCCCAAAAAAGTTTTTTTCCTTATATGGCCTATATAAAATTTGAAAATCACAAATTCTCCTATTTCCCGAGTAAGCAGAAGCATGAAACTTTTAGAAGTTGTTTAGGACAAACCCGCAATGGTAAACAGGCGAAAAAAAAATTAAATTATCACTTCCTGGGGGCCGGGGGCCCAAATGAAGTTCTTTCCTTATATGAGCTATATAAAAACTGAAAATCACAAATTCTCATATTTGCCCGTGTAGGTAGAAGCATGAAACACTGGGTAGTGATAGTACACTTCCCGCGATGTAACAAGCGAAAAATATATTTTTTAATTATCACTTAATGGGGGCCGGGGGCCCAAATGTAGTTTTTTTATTTTAAAAACTAACTCAACACTAATTCTCCCAACTTCCCGTGAATGTAGAAGCTAAATCTTTGGGCGATGTTAACAAGCGAAAAACATATTTAAATTATCACTTTAATGGGGCCGGGGGCCCAAATGTAGTTTTTTTTATATTAAAAACTGACTCATCACTAATTCTCACAACTTTCCGTGTATGTAGAAGCATGAAACCTTGGGGAGTTGTTAAGTAGCCTCTCGTGACGAACATTGGCATAAAATAATTTTTAAATTCACACTCATTGGGGCCGGGGGGCCCAAAACCATTGTTTTCCTTATATGGGCAATATTAAAATTAAAATAACTAATTCTCCTATTTCGCGAGTAGATAGAAGAATGAAACTTTGGGAAGATGTTGAGTACACTTCGCGATATCAACAGGCAAAAAGATATTTAAATTTTCAAATACTGGGGTCCGGGGGCCCAAATAATTTTTTTTCTTTATGTGAGCTACATAAAAACTGAAAATCACAAATTCTTATGTTTCCCGTGTAGGTAGAAGCAAGAAAGTCTGAGTAGTGGTAACAAACTAAAACAATTTTTAAATTATCACATAGTGGGGGCCGGGGGCCCAAATGTAGTTTTTTTCCTGATATGAGCTATATAAAAACTAAAAATCACTAATTCTCCTATTTCCCGTAAAGGTGGAAGCATGAAACTTTGGGCAGTTGTTAAGTAACATTCCGCGATGGTAACAGGTAAAAAAATTATATAAATTATCACTTACTGGGGACCGGGGGCCCAAATATAGTTTTTTCTAATATTAAAAACTGACTCAACACTAATTCTCCAACTTCCCGTGAATGTAGAAGCTAAAACTTTGGGAACTTGATTAGTACACTCTTATGACGATAATTGGCGAAAAGAAAATTTAAAAATTTCACTCATGGGTGGCCGGGGCCCTAAAACCGTTTTTTTTTCGTATATGGGCTATATAAAACTGAGTGAACACTAATTCCTCATCTTCCCGTGTAGGTAGAAGCATGAAACTTTGGAAAGTTGTTGAGTACCCTCCCGCGATGATAACAATCACAACCAAATATAAAATTATTATTCACTAGGGGGCCGGGGGCTCAAATGTAGTTTTTTTCTTATATGAGCTATATATAACAGACTCATCATTAAATATCTAACTTCCCGTGTAGTTAGGAGCACGAAACTTTGGGAAGTTGTTGAGTACCCTCCCCCAATGGTAGCAGACGAAAAATAAATTAAATTATCAGCTCGATAGGATCACGGGAAGTGTATCATTTTTTACTTTTCGTTTTTGTTTTTCTGCGGGACTACGACAGACAGACAGACAAGACGGTGTATTATATTCATCATGATCCAGATTGAAATCAATTGGTGTTTTGAATTTGTGTTATGCGGGTTCTCAACGGTAACTGAAATCCTGTTTTCCGCAGCGTAGCGCGGGTATTTTGCTAGTCTATAGTAATAAAAGGCAAAGCCCTCACTCACTGACTCTCTCACACATTCATCACTAATTCTCCAACTTCCCGTGTAGGTAGAAGCATGAAACTTTGGGAAGTTGTCGAGTAGCCTCTCGCGACGAAAATTGGAGTAAAAGAATTTTAAAAATAACACTCATGGGGGCCGGGGGCCCAAAAACGTTTTTTTTCCTAATATGGCCTATATAAAATTTGAAAATCACCAATTCTCCTATTTCCCGAGTAGGCAGAAGCATGAAACTTTGGGAAGTTGTTGAGTACAATCCCGCGATGGTAACGGGAGAAAAAATATTTAAATTATCACTTCCTGGGGGCCGGGGGCCCCAAATTAAGTTTTTTCCTTATATGAGCTATATAAAAACTAAAAATCACTAATTCTCCTATTTCCCGTGTAGGTAGAAGCATGAAACACTAGGTAGTTGATAAGCACACTTCCGCGATGGTAACAAGCGAAAAAAATATTTAAAATAACACTTAATGGGGTCCGTGGGGCCCAAATGTAGTTTTTTTCTTATATAAAAAACTGACTCATCACTAATTCTCCAACTTCCCGTGTAGGTATTAGCATGAAACTTTGGGAACTTGCTGAGTACACTCTCTCAACGATAATTGGCTAATAAGAATTTTAAAATTCACACTGTTGGGGGCCCGGGGCCCAAAAAATGCTTTTTTTTCCTTATATGGACTATATAGAATATGAAATCACTAATTTTCTCATTTCTCGAGTAGGCAAAAGCATGAAACTTTGGGAAGTTGTTGAGTACACTTCCGCAATGGTAACGGGAGAAAAAAGATTTAAATTATCACTTCCTGAGGGGCCGGGGCCCCAAATGAAGTTTTTTCCTAATATGAGCTATATAAAAACTGAAAATCACAAATTCTCCTATTTCCCGTGTAGGTAGAAGCATGAAACTCTGAGTAGTTGATAAGTACACTTCCGTGATGGTAACAGGTAAAAAGAATATTTAAATTAACACTTACTGGGGGCCGGGGGCCCAAAACAAGTTTTTTTCTAATATTAACAACTGAATCTTCATGAATTCTCCAACTTCACGTGTAGGTAGAAGCATGAAACTTTGGGAAGTTGTCGAGTAGCCTCTCGCGACGAAAATTGGAGTAAAAGAATTTTAAAATTAACACTCATGCCGGGGGCCAAAAAACGTTTTTTTTTCCTTATATGGCCTATATAAAATTTTAAAATCAACAATTCTCCTTTTTCCCGAGTAGTTTTAAGTACACTTTCACGATGGTAACAGGTAAAAACAATATTTAAATTATCACTTACTGGGGGCCGGGGGCCAAAATGTAGTTTTCTTCTTATATAAAAAACTGACTCATCACTAATTCTCCAATTTCTCGTGTTGGTAGCAGCATGAAACTTTGGAGAGTTGTTAAGTACACTTCCGCAATGGTAACAGGTGAGAAAGAATTTTGAAATTCACACTCATGGGGGCCGGGGGCCCAAAAACGTTTTTTTTCCTTATTCTGGCTTTATAAAAATTAAAAGCCCCTTATTCTCCTATTTCCCGAGAAGGTAGAAGCATGAAACTTTGGGTAGTTGTTGGATAACATTTCGCGATGGTAACAGGTGGAACAATTATATAAATTATCACATAACGGGGGCCGGGGGCCGAAATGTAATTTTTTTCTTATATGAGCTATATAAAAACTGAAAATCACTAATTCTCCTATTTCCCGTGTAGGTGGAAGCATGAAACTTTGGGCGGTTGTTGAGTACCCTTCCGCAATGGTAGCAGACGAAAAAAAATTAAATTATCAGCTCGATAGGATTACGGGAAGTGTGTCATTTTTTTATTTTTCGTTTTTGTTTTTCTGCGGGACTACAACAGACAGACAGACAAGACGGTGAAGTTAATATATGTATTATATCCATCATGATCCATTTTGAAATCAATTTGTGTTTTGAATTTGTGTTACGCGGGTTCTCAATGCTTACTGAAATCCTAATTTACCGCAGCAAAGCGCGGGTATTTTGCTAGTTGTATTATATAATTGTCAAGTCTAATTTTTGCATTTTTGTTTTCGAATTCGATCTAGATTGAGTTACTGTTTCATTGAATAACTGTGACAATTAACTATTCTACTATTAAAGTCATTTTAATACTCGGATAGTTCTTTTAAGTGGGGGCGTACGGGATTTCGGCACCAGCTCCGGCAAATCCGGAATCCATTTTTTTTATAAATCCGGCTCCGGCAGGTTTCAGTTCATAAATCCGGATGGCCGGTAGATTCCCAATTTAAATATATATTCATAATGGCTCTAGCGTACACCCGTAAAAAATGACGGAAGTTTTCAGCTGCAAACTATTTATTTTATAAAAAATGCACTTTTTTTAGAGCGCCTACGGCACCGACCTTTTTCAAAAGCCCAACTAACTTGTCCTTGTTTGATAAATACGAAATACTAAACTTTCAGAAATGTACACAAAGTATTTTATAATAGGGGTTGCAGGGCGCCTGAGACGCCCCGTTTATTTTTTTGATTTATTAATTAACCACCATCTAATTCTCTTTTTACAATGTTCCATTTTCTAAAATTGAAAATATGAGCTAAATCAATGACGTCATATAATATTTTTTACAGCGCATCTTTAATTTGCACACCTTTTGGTGCATTGGTGCAGTAATTTGGTTTTCCCTGCTTTCTAAAATTAGTAGCGTCAGGACAGACTGTCTTGCGTGACAATTGCAAATTATATAGTTTTATAATGGCTCCGGCAAATCCGACCATTTTAAGAAATTTGATTCCGGCTCCAGCCGGATTTCACTTAATAAACCGGCCAAACTCAGCTCCTGACGCATTTCAAAATTTTGAATCCGGTACATTTTAATACAGTTTAATAGTGAAGTGTAATTTAAGAATTAAATTAAATATTTTTAATTAGGTGTATATTAAAAAAATTGAAGGTGTGACGTACTTTAGGAAGGAGGGGAGTCACGAGGATTTGTGACAGGGGAGAGGGGGGTTTAATATGGCGTCGAGTACTTTATGGACAGCCTCAATCCTGTTTTTCGTTGGCCATTGTTAGGCCTGCCAAAAAAAAGAAGACAAAGATAGTGATATAACACGTACGCAGCATTATTTTCTAAATATATGAAATTCTTAAATCTTTATAAAAACGTTGTTTGAGACATTTTTGAATACGATATAATATATATGTCAATCATTAAAATTTTGGCTTGAAACGAACAGTATTTATGAAATATTATATATAATACAAAAGGAGAACAAATAAATTATAAAAATTAAGTATGACACTAAAAAAACATGTTTTTAGAAAAAAACAGATTAACTCCCTTCAAACCATAACAAGATTTTTAATGCACTAGTTAACTGGCTGTGTCTGTTAAAACAAGAGATTATCAACACCTACCTTAAACACACACACACACACACACACACACACACACACACACACACACACACATATATATATATATACACAGATACTCACACAAACACACACACACATGCACACACACACACACGCAAACAGTAATAACTTTTTTTTGAAAATTCGTACCTTCCCTGCGCACCTTATTATAAAGACACCTGGTCACTTCCTTATGACATACACCTACACAAACTCAGACACTCTGTGACACAAACTGTACAAAGTTAGTTAGAGAAAAGTTAGAGGGTGGGTGTAGGTGATTTAAATATAATTCGTTTTTGAATTATGTCACATTCATTATAAGGTCATCCGGTGCAAGAGAAACAGAGTGAGAGACAGAGATAGAAAGAGAGAGAGAGAGAAATAGAAAAAGATAAAGAGGAAAAGAGATAGATGTGCAGAAAGAGACATAGAGAGATAAAGATATATAGAGAGAGACAGAGGAAGCGAGAGACAGAGAGAAATAGCATAGATCGGGAGAGAGAAAGAGAGAGAAAGAAAGAAAGACAGACAGACAGGGAAAGAAAGATAGGGAGAGGGGGCAGATAGAGATAAACAGACATAGAGAAAGAGAGCGAGAAACAGAAAGAAAGAGGGACAGAGGAAAAAACAGAAAAAGAGAGAGGTGAAAAGGCAGTGAGAGTGGAAGAGAGCGATACTGAGAGAGACAGAGAGAGATAGAGAGGGCCAATGAAAGAGATAAGAGACAGAGAGAGTAAGAGAAAGAGATATGGTTAAGGTAATAGTCGTGGGACACTTGAAAACAAATGATAACGCTGTTTGTTTGTTTTTTTTTGTTTTGTTTTTTTTTGGGGGGGGGGCGGGCCGTGGGGGCAGGGGGGGGGGAACCCAGCTGTCGGATAGTTATTCTTTTTAAAAAATCCGAAAATGAAGAACAGTAAAATTTACTCGCTCACACTACAGATACACACATTTTGTTGTGTTGTCTTGTGTGTTGGTCTCTATGTGAGGTGCGTGGGGTTTCAAAAGATTCACTTGTTGATTACAGTTCAATTTAATAGTATATGTGGACTAACTCTCGAAAGTAACAAGAGTGGGGGAGGGGGTGGGTTTTGGAGACTGCACAAGACACAGGGGTCATGTTTCTCATCAGCACAAGACACACGGGTGATGTTTCTCATCAGCACAAGACACACGGGTGATGTTTCTCACCACCAGATGACACACGGGTGATGTTTCTCATTAGCACAAGACACACGGGTGATGTTTCTCATCAGCACAAGACACACGGGTGATGTTTCTCATCAGCACATGACACACGGGTGATGTTTCTCACCACCAGATGACACAGGGGTCATGTTTCTCATCAGCACAAGACACACGGGTGATGTTTCTCATCATCACATGACACACGGGTGATGCTTCTCATCAGCAAATGACACAGGGGTCATGTTTCTCATCAGCACAAGACACACGGGTGATGTTTCTCATCAGCACATGACACATGGGTGATGTTTCTCACCAGCACATTACACATGGGTGATGTTTCTCACCAGCACATGACACACGGGTGATGTTTCTCACCAGCACATGACACATGGGTGATGTTTCTCACCAGCACATGACACATGGGTGATGTTTCTCACCAGCACATGACACACGGGTGATGTTTCTCACCAGCACATGACACACGGGTGATGTTTCTCACCAGCACATGACACACGGGTGATGTTTCTCACCAGCACATTACACATGGGTGATGTTTCTCACCAGCACATGACACTAGGGTAATGTGCGATGTCCAGCAATACTTCTTCGCCTAGTATGGTAGAGACCAATGTTTCCTCTAATGTTCGTTGGTCTGTGTAAAAATAAAAAAAAATAAAAATAAAAACGCATATTCAAAGTTGCACAGCAACCATTTTTTGTTCCATATTTTACAATTTTGCTGCACGGCATTTTTAAACTGCTGCGCGACATCGATCATATATCTGCGCAGCCGTGCAGCCTTCAGTTAAGATTGGTAGGGTCTTAGTGCAGTTGGATCCTGGTGTCCACTTTGTCGTCGTGGACGAGAAGCCCTGGGACTGTCATGACCAGTGTCTAACTTCTTCTTCTTCTTCTTCGTTCTCAAAATCTTTTGATAGAGGATTTAGATAGCAAGTCCTATATTTGTGATGAACTGCGCTGTGGCTGTCAGTTGTTCCAGTCCACCATAGAGTTTGTCATCGAGGGTAGCTTCCTGGGGCCATATGACTGTCCGGGTATGGTGGTACAGAGGGCAGTTTTGGAGAACATGTTCCGCATTTTCCGCAGCTATCCCGCAGGGGCACATTTCGCTTTCTCCAATTCGAAGTTTGCGGAACATGTGTTGCCTAAGTTTGTTGTGGCCCGTCCTTAGCCTGAAAATGATGTTTTGTGATTTGCGGGGGAGTTTGAAGTATGCATCACTTTTTGGGTGGTTTTCTTTGAGCTCGGACCATCTTTCAGATTCACTTCTTTTGAGCATTGCCTTGATTTCTTCGTGGTGTAGAGATGGCTCTGCTGGTTTTGACTGCCTCCAGTTTTTGCCAAGGAGTCAGCAGTGTCATTTCCTTCAAGATTCACATGTCCAGGGATCCATTGGAGAAGCCCTGGGACTGCCTTGACCCTTTTTTAGTTTTCTGTAACAACGAGCTTGTATTTCTGAAATGTAGAGAGCCTCTATCTGGTCCCATTTTAAATTAAATTTGGAGCCTAGTTACTCAATACACGGGGTCCTCGGGTTATGACGTTATCTGTTCTTAAGACGCGTCGTAACCCTATTCTCAGGTTAAGTTGGAACATAAAAATAAAATAAAAACTCTGAATGACTTTACGTAGAGTGCTGTAAAAAAATAGAATGAATTAATGAAATTTCTTAAAATTAATAAAGAGAAACAATTCTTTACCACACGAATTTGAGTAAATATTAATTAATCTATATATATAAAAAATCCAAGTATGTCTGTGTGTGTGTGTGTGTGTGTGTGTGTGTGTTTGTGTGTGTGTGTGTGCATGTCCTTTATAGCTGACTAAACCATTCATCCGATCGTCATGAAATTTTTGGAGAATGTTGAGTACCCATCTGGGATGGTAACTGGCAACTTTTTTTTCTAAATGTAACACTCATGGGGCACCGGGGGCGCATAATGCCATTTGTTGCTTATATGAGCTATATAAAATTAGTTTAAGCGCTAGCTACTGTGTAAATGGTTGGATCTTAACAAACTTTGTATATAACAAACTTGATAGCCAATATTAAAATACCATAGGGCACTGAACTCTTATAAGTCATTCCTTTGGGGCTGGGGGCCCAAAAAATTCCATTTCTTAAACGTTTAAGATTTTATTCACAATTCAATTATTAACAATCTTGACAAATAATGGCACATGTATCCATTATCATACAATCATACAAATTGAAATGAACAGTTGTTTTGAACTTTATATTTTGCACTGAATGGGCCCTGTGGCCCTTAATGTCTTTTTTTGCTTAAATAATCTATATAAAAATTAATTTATGCGTTAGCTACTGAGTAAATGAATGGATCTTAACCACAATTTGAATACAAAAACTTGGTAGTCCATATTAAAATAATATAGGGCACAGAACTTCAAATATCCATTACTTCGGGGCCGGGGGCCCCAAATGTATTTTCTTTGTACATGTATTAGATATTTTTTCACAGTCAATTTTTCACGATCTTGAGGAATATATTTTTGAGGAAACGGATTTAAAATGAACAGGTTTTTGAAATTAACATCTTTCTACGAAAGGGCCGAGGGGCCCCTAATTGTCGTTTTTTTCTGTTATATTAGCTGTATAAAAATTAGTATTAGCGTAAAATACTGAGAAAATGTATGTATCTTGACCCATTTTAGTATATAAAAACTCAAGGGTCTATATTTTATTACAATAGGGCACTGAACTCCAAATTAGCATTCCCTCGGGGCTGGGGGCCCAAAATGTATTTTTTAGTAAATATTTTATATTTTATCGTCCATTTAATTTTTAAGAATATATTGAGAATTATAAAAAATGTATGTATTTTGAAAGTTATTCAAATGAACATATGTTTTTCACTTTATTTCTTGCAATAGTTGGGCCCTGGGGCCCTTAATGTCGAGCTTTATACAAAATTATTTTATGTGTTAGCTACTGAGTAAATGATTGGATCTTAATTAAATTTTATATACAAAAACTTGGTGGTAGCCCATATTAAAATACTTAAGGTTTCTGAACTTTGTATGTCAATTTCTTCAGGGCAGGGGGCCCCGAATGTCTTTTTTCATATATATTTAATATATTTTTGCCATTCACTTTTTAACGATCTTGATAAATGTATCCCTGATGAAACTGAATTAAAACGAAAAGGTTTTTGAAATTGACATCTCACACCGAATAGGCCCAGGCCCCTTTTATGTCGTTTTATTTCAATATATCTCTATATTTATAAATCACAGTATGTATGTGTGTGTGTGTGTGCATGTCCTTTATAGCTGACTAAACCATCACCCGATCGTCATGAACCTATTCGAGACTGTTTAGTATGCTCCCGGTATAATAACTGGCTACTTTTATTTCGAAATTTAACACTCATGGGGCTCCGGGTGTCCATAATGTCATGTTTTGCTTAAATGAGCTATATAAAATTAGTTTAAGCGTTAGCTATTGTGTTAATTGGTGGATCTTAACTAAACATTGTATATAAAAACTTGACGTCGAATATTAAAATACCATAGGGCAATAAACTCCTAATGACCATTCCTTCGTTCCTGGTGGCCCAAAATGCCATTTTTCTTCTACTTTTATAAATTTATTCCCTATTTATTTATTAACGATCTTGAAAAATAATGATAAATGCATCCATTATTATCTATATTGAAACGAACAGGTTTTTTGAACTTTATGTCTTGCGCAGAATGGGCCCTGGGGCCCTAAGTGTCATTTTTTGCTTAAATGAGCTCTATAAAATTTAGTTTATGCGTTAGGTACTAAGTTGATCCTACATGTGGAAGAAAATCAGAAGCCCCGAGCCTAGTGCTCTTCATGGGTCTTCCCGGAAGACCCTCCCAGCTATCTGGCCCCCTCCCCCAAGAAAAGGACGTTGACAGCTGGGAAAACCCCCCCCCGGAGCGGTCGCTTCTGAAGCGGCCACCTGGGCATCTAAGACAGAAAGTCGAGGATGCCTCCCACTAAGTTGGCCTCACAAGGAGGGGTGGAATTGCCTTATTATGACCCGCTACCACTTTGGCGCCACCCCGGCAAAGCATACGTGTCTCAATGGTTTTGGACCGCCGCGATGCGGGGGATCATCAATGACCTACCTAGGGTACAACCCCCACTGGAAGGTTTCCTCAGAGCTGGCGTCCGCTGCGTTCTTCGCGGTACCTTTTGCTAATCCGTACTGGCGCTCCTGGCCCTAAACCGGCACCGCTCATTGGCGTTGCTAGTAAATTGAGGGGGACGAAACGGTCGCTTCGGATTTACCCGACCCTCAACGGGTACTTTGGTTTTCATCATCGACATTGCATTTAAGATGCTTTGTCTAAGATCCGTACAGCGACTGTAATCATATATGACTAGCACCTAACCCTAACATATCGGACTTTGGCATTGCCTGCCGGGAGATGTTGGTTTCAGGTTGCCGAGTCGCGGTCAGGTCCGTGCCCCGCGACCCTACTCATCCGCCGAGCCCCGTAGAGGCCTCCCCCTTTCGACGGTTAGGTACTAAGTAAATGATTGGATCTTAAACAAACTTTGTATTCAAAAACTTTGTATCCCATATTAAAAGACTTAAGGGCACTGAACTTTTAATGTCAATTTCTTCAGGGCCGGGGGCCTCAAATGTCTGTTTTCGTATATGTTTAACAAATTTTCCCATTCACATTTTAACGATTTTGAGAAATATATATCCATGATGAAACTAAATTAAAATGAACCGGTTTTTGAAATTAATTGACATCTTGCACCTGATGGGCCCGGGGGCTCCTTAATGTCGATTATTTTCCTTATATTGGCTATAAAAAATTAGTTAAAGTGTTAGATAATGTGAAAATAACTGGACTTTGACCAAACTTAGTATATAAAAACTTTAGATCCTATATTACATTACTTTAGGGCACTCCTAATGTCCATTCCCTTTGGAGATGGGGGACCTAAATGTCTTTTTAACTGAACGTTAATAATTGTATTCCCTATTCAATTTTACACGATATTGAGAAATATAGCTTGAGTACAATAGCAATCAAAATATAAATTATCACTCATTTTGGGGCGGGGCCCTTAATATCGTTTCTTCTTTTGTAAACTTTAAAATTATTAATTAATTTATCTATCTATATATATACAAGTCAAAGTATGTCTGTGTGTGTGTGCATGTCCTTTATAGCTGACTAAACCATTCACCCGATTGTCATGAAACTTTTCGAGACTGTTGAGTATGCTCCCGGGATAATAACTGGCTCAATTCAATTATTAAAAAACTTGACAAATAATGGTAAATGTATCCACTATTATCCATATTGAAATGACCAGGTTTCTGAACTTCATATCTTGCCCTGAATTTCGTTTTTTGCTTATATGAGCTATAGAAATATTAGTTTATGTGTTAGCTACTTAGTAAATGAATAGATCTTCACCAAACTTTGTATACAAAAACTTAGTAAATGAATAGATCTTCACCAAACTTTGTATACAAAAACTTAGTAAATGAATAGATCTTCACCAAACTTTGTATACAAAAACTTAGTAAATGAATGGATCTTCACCAAACTTTGTATACAAAAACTTAGTAAATGAATAGATCTTCACCAAACTTTGTATACAAAAACTTAGTAAATGAATAGATCTTCACCAAACTTTGTATACAAAAACTTAGTAAATGAATAGATCTTCACCAAACTTTGTATACAAAAACTTAGTAAATGAATAGATCTTCACCAAACTTTGTATACAAAAACTTAGTAAATGAATAGATCTTCACCAAACTTTGTATACAAAAACTTAGTAGCCCATATTAAGATATTTTTCCTATTCAATTTTTAAAGATCTTGAGAAATATATCCACAATAAAACTGAATTAAAATGAACAGGATTTTGAAGTTGACCTCTTGCACCGAATGACCCCTTAATGTCATTTTCCCCCTATATTAGCTATATAAAAAGTAGTTTAAGCGTTAGATAATAAGAAAATAACTGGATTTTGACCAAACTTAGTATATAAAATCTTAAGATATTACTATAGTGCACTGAACTCCTAATGTCCATTCACTTGGAGCTGGGGGCCACAAATGTCTTTTTACTGAACTTTAATAATTGTATTCCCTATTCAATTTTACACGATATTGAGGAATATAGCTTTAGTACAATGGCAATAAAAAAGCTATATTATCACTCATTTTGGGGCCGGGGCCCTTAATATCATTCCTTCTTTTGTACGCTATTTAATTATTAATTTATTTATCCGTTTGCTATGAAACTTGGAATTTTTTCCACTCTTCCGGGAAGGTTTCTGCATAATTGTTTTTAAACATAACACTCATTGATTTCTTTAAATTTATTCATTTTTACTGAGATCGTGTCTGCTAGTAAAAAATAAAAAAAGATAGCACAATTCCTTAAAACATGAATTAACTTAAACATTAACGGCGTAAGACGGAATGACGCATAATATTATGTTTGTATATTATTTGGGTTTAGAGGGGACAATTGTTAACAGGAAGCAGCGCCAGTCGCGACTGGCTTAGCCCCAGGTCTGCTTGTATATACTACCTTATGTTTATATGAGGCCATTGGTAGACCTGACAAAAAATGTTAATAATGTAGTGGTGTTCTACAGCAATGAAATGTCTTTTTATATAAATGTCTAAATAAATATATATATGAAGTATAAATACTTGGTTTTATAACTTTTTGAATAAGATAAAATATATGTCATTCATCAATACTCAGGCTGTTATTTTAAATAACGTAATTTATGTTTATATTCAAAACAAAGTAAGGACAGCAAATAACTTTGGCACAAACAACATTATTATTGAAAAATCAGATTACTTCTCATTATACGATGACTTGCTTTTTAATGCAGCAGTTAACGCGCTGTCACTGTTGTTAAAATAAGAGATTATAAACACCTCCCCCCAACACACACAAGCAAATAGTGATCATAATTTTTCATTAATAACATTCTTTGGAGAATTCATACCCCCCCCCCAGCTTCACACCTTATTATAAAAACACCTGGTAACACAAACTGTACAAAGTTAGTGGTAAAGCTATGGTCCTTCCATCTGTATTTCCCTTGCATCAGCAACCAGTTATATTTTCTAGCTTTTTATCAACAAAATTGCTAAAATTCGTAATGAGCTTGACTGAACGGTGTTACCACCACATAATTTATCTCCTTCTTTTGCTGTGAGGTCAAGATTTGATATGTTCCAGCCTGTTACGGAAAATGAGGTCAAACGTATTATTCTAAAATCGAAACCAACGTCCTGTTGTCTTGATCCCATCCCTACTCCACTATTGGTTGAGTCATTAGATCATTTACTACCAACAATAACTCATATAGTTAATGAGAGTTTAACATCTGGTACCTTTCCCTCCTTATCTAAATCTGCTGATATAAAACCATTGCTGACAAAAAAAAGGATTAGACAAAAAAAATTTAAACAACTATCGACCTGTGTCTAACATTTCATTTTTGTCGTAGGTCATTGAGTAACTAGCCTTAACATAACTTTTTGCTTATCTTAACGACCACGCTCTTCTAAGTCCAAATCAGTCGGCTTACAGACCTTCTCACAGCACAAAGACCAGCCATTTGAAGGTAACAAATGACCTCCTACTCGCACTGGACAGTGGAAAATCTCTATATTGGTCCTCTTAGATCTTAGTGCAGCCCTTTTGACACCGTCGACCATCAAACACTGCTAAAAAACACTGCAAAATTATTTTGGAATTTCTGGCTCAGTTCTGGCTTGGTTTCAATCATACTTATCTAACAGATCACAGGTGGTATCAGTAGATGGCTGTATCTCTCACAGAGCTGACTTGGTTTATGGTGTGCCTCAGGGCTCCATTTTGGGTCCGGTACTTTTTGTACTGTATACAAGGCCACTACTTCTACAGCTCGAAAAGCATTCAGTTAAAAGGCAATCATTTGCAGATGATACTCAGCTATACAATCACACTGATCCCTCTAATATTGACTCCACTGTCCAATTGATGCAAGAGTGCATTGGTGAAGTAAAGTCGTGGATGACGTTCAGCAAACTCAAGCTGAATGATGACAAGACTGAAATTGTTTAATTTGATAATAAATGTATCAAATAAAAATAAATAAAATAAATTAAAGTTCTGTCTTACGTTATTTTTTAATCTGGTGTATATTGAATTTGGAAAACTTCCGTCAATTTTGACGGGTGATACGCTAGTCTTATTATAAAGACACCTGGTCACCTTCCTATCACATACACATACACACACTCAGACACTCAGTGACACTAACATTGCAAATTTAGTTTTAAAAAATGTGTGGGTGGGGGTAGGTGATTTAAAGATAATTCGCTGTGGAATTATGACACATTCATTATAAAGTCTTCCGTAGCGAGAGAAACAGAGAGAGAGAGAGAGAGAGAGAAACTGAGAGAGAAAGATATAGAGAGAGAGACAGAGGAGCGAGAGACGAAGACAGAGAGAAAGAGCACAGATAGGGAAAGAGAAAAGAGAGAGAAAGAAAGAGAGACAGACGGGGAAAGAAACAGAGAGGGGGGGGCAGAAGAGATAAAGAGACAAAGAGCAAGAGAGAGAAAGAGAAAGAAAGACGTACAGATGAAGAGATAGAAAAAGAGAATGACGGAGAGTCAGTGAGAGAGGAAGAGATAGATACAGGGAGAGACAGAGAGAGATTTCGAGAGGAAATGAAAGAGAAAGAGATGATAATGATTAAGGTAATAGTCGTGTGAAACCTGAAAAGAAATGGTAACACGGTTTTTTTTTGGGGGGGGGGTGGGGGAGGGGGGGATAAGCTGACGGAGAGTTATTCTTTTAAAAAAACATCAGGAAATAAAGAAAAGTAGCATTTACTCCCTCACATTAAAGATAAATACTTTGTGTTCTTTTGCTTGGTGTGTTGGTCTCTGAGTGAGGGCGTGGGGTGTCAATAGATTCACTTGTTGATTACAGTTCAATTTCATTCCATATGTGGACGAACTCTCGAAAGTTATAGGTTGGGGTAGGGGGTGGCTTTTAGAGCCTGCATTCCGTTTCTCACTAGGACATGACACACGGGTAATGTTAGATGTTCAGCAATCCTTCTTGGCCTAGTATGGTATTGACTTAGTGAAGTTTGTTCACCTAGTCTTCGTGGACGAGAAGCAATGGGACTGTTTTGTCCCATTTTACACGCTTTTATTATTATTATTATTTTATTACACGCTTTTATTTAAGTCACACTGTTTGTATGTTGTATCCGTCCATCCATCCATCCTCTCCGTCAAATCTTGTAACGTTAAATTAAACCACTTCTAATGGTCCTAGAGATCTCAAAATTTTATCACAGATAGATCTTGAATGACAATGAATAGTGTCAAAATTTCAGATCGATCGAATGTACCGTAATTAAATTAATATATTTTTCAATTTATGTATATTTATCACCCACATCAGTGAACCATGTCTCAGTTCGTCCTAGAGGTAAACAAGTAATTTCAACGTGTTGATGACAGAAGTGGTTTGCAAATAGTTTTAATTTTATTTTTAAAAAGAACGAAGACATGTCAGGCCTGTGGGTCAAATCGTTAGCGTGATCGATTGCCGACCTGGAGATACGTGGTTAAATTTTCAGTTTGTGGAAACTGTTTTTATTTTAATACATAAATTTGTAGTTTATCTTTTTATTAATCTATCTTTTTTTACCACTATCACATTTAAATTATTGACAAAGAAGTTTACTAATTAAATTGAAATTAATTATGTCGAAAAGTTGATTAAACAAATTTTGATAATAAAAAGTAGAAAATAAAAAAATCGTTTTTTTTAAAGGACACGCTTTTATTTACATATAGAAAGTGCACTAAATATAAAATAATAAAATTTTTAATTCCACTAGATAAGCAATTGTTTCCATTATTTTTGTTTATGCCACAAAAACAAAAGACATTAAAATTAAAATAAGCCATATAAAAATGTCAATTTTTTTTTACAGTAGATCTCTTTCGTTAAAATAAAACTTCAACCAATTATATATACATGTACCAGCACATTATTGTCATAGCCTACTGTCAGTCCCTATGTTTCCAGCTCCGTAACAATAGTATCATTTTGATTTATAATGGAGTTTGAAGTTTTGTCATTAAAAGCGCTCTCGTATTTTAATATACCGTAGTGCTTCATTTTGTTTCATATTTTTTATCTTGGCTTTTTTTTATTTTAATACAATTTATTTTCACGTTTTTTTTAACAATTAGCTAATTAAGAACGAGGAACTTCCCCCCCCCCGAAATTTTACGACAGGGGTGGCTGTCAAATTTTAAGAATCAATAAATTTATCACCACACAGTGTCATTATCTCATACTAATTTAGCCTCTGTTTTTTTTTATTACAGTAGTATTAGTTTCAGACGAATTTATATCCAATAAGGAGTTTGAAGTTTTGAGAGTGACAACGTTCACGTGCTTTTGGATAGTTCCTTTATTTATTTTATTACTTTCTTATTTGGATTTTCTTTAATTTAGATTTTAAAAAAATATTTCTTTGAGAATTTTCATTTTAAGAAACTAATTGACGACTAGGAATTTGCCGCCCCTGGCAAAGTGCCGCCCGGGGTCCTCGGGTTATGACGTTGATTTGTTCTTAAGACGCGTCGTAACCAGATTTTCAGTGTAAGTCGGAACATTAAATTATAAGTAAAGAATTATAACTGTAAGGACTGTACGTAGAGTGCTATAAAAAATAAAACGTTTAATGACATAAAAAAAAGTATTACAAAAAGAGAAAACAATTCTTTACCCCATGAATTAGAGTAAATATTAATTTAAAAAAGAGAAGCACAATTCCTTACCACATGAAGATACGTAAGAAGGAATGACGCATTTATAAGTTGATTGTGTGGGGGGGGGGTGCATTCGTAACCACAAAGTTGGGACCTACTTAACCCAAGGACTCCCAGTATTTAATTCCGTTTATTTATGGTAGGCCATTGGTGGTTGTTAAGTCTCTATGTTTAGGTGGATTGTACCTTGCTCTCCGCTACACACAACATACACAAGAGATGACACAAGTCTGTGTAACGATGCAATGTTTATTCTACTATAAACAACTGTACAACTGGCTGTCTTGCCTTGACATAAAATACATCTATATATAACGGGCTGTATGCTCAAGCATGCCCTCGGTCCGACCCGACCGCTTCTGGGCGACGTTAAACTCAACTCTGTTTTACTGCAACCCTGCAGCTCCCCGGTCTACCCTGACCGGTCTGACCGCACAACACTGTGCGAACTACCCAGCTTTCTGCAACCCCCTGCCCTCGTCTCGACTACTCTCTTATAAACCCCCCAACTAGTCTCAACTCCCCCTGGCGTGTCCTCTGGTCATGTCCCTGACATATCCCGTGTGACCAGAAGTTCACTCAGACATCACTAGACATTATTCCCGTGATAGGAGTTCATACCCGTCAACAACGCCTTGACCCGACTCCAACACTGGCTCACAACAATCTCACAACAATCTCACAACAATCATTCGCAGTGATTCTCATACCCTGACATATCCCCCCTCTTCCGTTAGATTCTACTTACGGGTAGAATCTCACAATACAACAAAGTCAGGGCATGGAATCACTGCACATTACAATTACAATAATATAATACATCATGAATTAATATCTTTCAAAATAATTTAGTATATACAACACAGAGGAAAAGAAATCAATTTGGTCGTACTTGTATACGACTCCAATAACCCGCAAAGTCATTCGAGAAGGACAGCCGTCCTACTACCACACATGGATTACATATTCTATATCTACATCAATGCAATAAAAAATAATATATACATGTGAAGTCTTAATGCATCTCATTATCTATAATAATTAATCTATATATAAATACACAATTTACAATCTTGGAAAAAACGACACAAGAAACTTTCTAGCACATAAGAACGTGTCCACATCATGTGGCATATTACGGAGCAATCACTGCTCACTTAATTACTTTTTTTTAATAACACCTGTGTTATTAAGCTCTCTTATCCCTCCATAGGCACAATTCTAAATCTATGTATATAAATACAGCCCATCGCTCCTGCCACACAGGAACTTGGTTAATTGATAAACAAAAACTGCCCATCACTCCTGCCGCACAGGACGTAGTTAATTATATAACAGAGGGAGCCTATCTCCCATGCCATACAGGTCTGACTTCACCAACCTACTACTCGTACGTTATCATTATCTTTAATCTCATAGAACAACCTTCGACATCCTCCTGGTCATAGCACTACAACATATTTATTACCCAACAATTGACCATTTTTACGCTAGATTGTTTTCTATTTACCAACTGACTCTACTGGTACCTCATATAAATTCCTTAAGATATTTATTCCAGGATTACCTCCAGCATGAGATAATGTTATAGGGATAACTACTTATCCAAACTATAAACATTTCAGCCTGATTGTATTTAACCCATTACAATCAATTATATAACAATCATGTGCATATAATAGTCGTAATCAACATAATTCATCATAATACTCATAATCATGAACAAAATCATTATCATCATATCTCATAATTTCATAAATATATATATATATATATATATATATATATATAAATAATTACATCTCCTTATAATGAAATTTTGCCCGAGGTCACCCGGAGCCAAAAATTATAATAAAAAACATCAGCACGAAAATACAACCATCTCAGATTTATTTACAACCATCCGTAAGTACTAACTAACATAAGTACATAATCGCTATGAAACCTTACAATCATGTTCATATAATAATAATACTGGCGCGAGGTGACTCAGACCTCAATTTCTACCCAAATTAGTCCCCATGAACAAGCAACTCTACTTGTTTTTCATAAACCTGTCCTGCGAGTCCTTGTCGGTCATGGTTTGATTTCTGCTCATTAATTATGATTAACATTACCAGATCTGTCATGCTCCTACCAGTCTCAGTGGGACCGGGGTGTTATATCGTAGTTTGTCTGTGTCAACAACCATTGCACCTCTATCATCACTCCGGTCTCTCTACTTCTACCTCTGACATCTACCCGGCCGCCCTTGTCACAACTTTTAAATTCTTCTTGACCTCTCAATTTCCACTTTGTCTCCCCTCTATCCCCTGGTCGCCGTAACTCGACTTCTTTTTCATCTACTTTTGTTTTGTGGTCACTCTTTAATTTGTCTAATAACTCCACTTTGTCGTTTAGCTCTCTTTCTACTTTTCCCAATAATTCCTCTTTTTCAACCAACTGACTTTCTCGTTCGGCAATTTTCATTCTTACTTCCATTGACTCAACTTCAGTTTTCTCTATTTTTAATTTGTTTTCCACGTCTTCTTTTTCTAGTTCTTTAAGTCTGTTTTGAACGCTACGTACTGTTGATTGTAATTCATTTACTGTATCTGTGTGTTCCGCTATTTCCTTATCTTTGTTGAACAATGCGGCTTTTAGCCTGTCTACAAGGCTCAGGTTGTCTGCCAATTCCAAGTTTAACCAATCTATTTCTTTTTTATTTTCGGCGTTACGGTTTTTAAGGAAACTAATTTCCATTTCTTTTTTGTCATATTCTTCATATTTCTTTATATATTGTCTTTTGTTCTTAGGGGAATTCTCATGAACTTCAGTAACTTTCTTACTCTTGGGCTTGTGATCACCCTGGATCATGTTTTCCTTTTCATACCTTACGATATTGACCGGTTCTTCGGGATTCTCATGTCTATAATATTTAAACTGGCCAGCTGACGGGTCCGCCACCCTATAAACCTCTTCCGTTAAATATGGATCTTCACAATATATACTGGCTATTCCATAGAGTACTTCATCACAGTTAATAACTTCACTGTCGTAGTTTTCTGTCTCTTCTATAGCCCTTCTCTGTCTTTTTGCCTCTAATTTTGATTGTCTCTTTTCGTATTGTCTACGTTTTTTCTCATCTTTTATCTGTCGCTGTCTTTGTCTCTCTTCGTTTTGTCTCAGTAATTTTTCATCTTCTTTATGCCACTTTGCCCGTACTTCCTCAATTTTATTAATCCACCATCTATCCTTGTCCGCCATTATTTTATCTAGCTTTTATATTTTACTTTTTATAATCTAGCTTCCCTTATTGTCCGTTTATATCTGACAGGTATGCTATATCTATATATATTATCTAACAGATCAATCTTGCTATAGCACACTTCCCCAATTTAACACTATTTTATAAGTAATTAAGTACGTACTTACTGTGGGTTATATTTCAGACATAATATCCATATACAATGAAAGTCCCATTACACAATAAATATCCATTCGTAAGAAGTTCACAAAGTCACACTTTTTGCAGTTTCCTTGTCACTTAGTAATGTTTTTCTCCACCTTGAATATCTTCTCGATCTTGTCCCGATTTGAACTGTGGTGCTGTGGGTCGTCTCGGCTCCTCAGGGTCCCACTGGGGCGGGATGGTTGGTTCTGCAACTTGACCTCCCGGTACAGTTTGTAATCGTCTTCTCTCGTAGTTGGCACCGTCTGGTTCAGACGTCGTTGCTGTGCTGGTTCCGACGTCGTTGTTTTGCTGGTTCTGGTTCGAGGTATCTCTTGTAGTTGGTCTTCTGGCTGGTAATGTTCCGTACTGGGACTTGCTAGGCATCGTCTATCAGAAAATCCGCTGATACGTTGATCGTTGCCCTGTCTGCCCGTGTTCGTCGCTGGTTGATCGTCGTTGTGCTGTTGTAAGACGTATGCCCTACGATGGATACAGTAGTCTGTATCAGAGGCGCTGTACTGAAAAGTACAGGCGCACATACCGCTGTGCTGATGTGGTTCCGTCCCATCTCTCGTAGTGTTTGGCGGTGCTAGGCAATCCAGAGACAATTCGGGCCCCCATGTTAAGTCTCTATGTTTAGGTGGATTGTACCTTGCTCTCCGCTACACACAACATACACAAGAGATGACACAAGTCTGTGTAACGATGCAATGTTTATTCTACTATAAACAACTGTACAACTGGCTGTCTTGCCTTGACATAAAATACATCTATATATAACGGGCTGTATGCTCAAGCATGCCCTCGGTCCGACCCGACCGCTTCTGGGCGACGTTAAACTCAACTCTGTTTTACTGCAACCCTGCAGCTCCCCGGTCTACCCTGACCGGTCTGACCGCACAACACTGTGCGAACTACCCAGCTTTCTGCAACCCCTGCCCTCGTCTCGACTACTCTCTTATAAACCCCCCAACTGGTCTCAACTGACCCCTGGCGTGTCCTCTGGTCATGTCCCTGACATATCCCGTGTGACCAGAAGTTCACTCAGACATCACTAGACATTATTCCCGTGATAGGAGTTCATACCCGTCAACAACGCCTTGACCCGACTCCAACACTGGCTCACAACAATCTCACAACAATCTCACAACAATCATTCGCAGTGATTCTCATACCCTGACAGTGGTCACGTAGCACTGTTGACGTTGTGGTGCTCAAAAAATCTAGATTCGAGAACAATCATTATCTCTGTATTACTCTAATTGTTTTATACTTTTAAATAAGATAACATATATATGTGAATCATCAATATTTGGGCATGAATTTTAAATTGCGTAAATAATTTGCATATTCAATACAAAGTGAACACAATTAAATAAAAACATAATTTTTTTAAAACATATAAACATAATTGATACAATGAGATAAACAACCATTACACGATTACTTGTTTTTACATTGGAGTAGTTTATTGGCTATGACTATTTATAAAACTAAAGGTTATAAACACCCCGCTCTCTTTTATTTATATTGAGTTGTGGGTGAGGGGGTGCATTCGTAGCCATTAAGTTGGGACCGACTTAACCATAAGACTCCCTGTATTCAATTTCGTTTATTTATGATAGGCCATTGGTAGAACTGACAAAAAATACGATTCATTAAAGTGTCATACATACGCTCCAAAATAATAATTATCTCTTTATTCAATTATCTTAGAAAGTTATAACAAACGGTTTTATATTTTTTAAAATAAGATAAAATATATATGTCAATCAACAATATTTTGGAAGGAATGTTTAAATTGCATTAATAACTTGCATATTCAATACAACATGAGCACAATTAAATAAAAGCTATTTTTTAAAAAACAACAAATATAATTGATACAATCGGATAAATAAGAATTACGTGATAGAATATATTATTTTAATGCAGTAGTTAATAGACTATTACTGTTTATAAAACAAAAGGTTATAAACACCCAGCTCCCTCATCCCCCCACCAACACAAATGACATTATTTAACTGGTTGTGTCAAAACAAACAATTTTTACAAACTCATACACACAAACGAGCGCGCAAGAGAACAGTGATCAGAAATCTGTAGTAATAACATATTTTGGAAAATTCGTACCCCGCTTGCACACCTTGTTATAAAGATACCTGGTCACTTTCGTATCACATACACATACACACACATAGACACTCAGTGACACAAACTGCACAAAATTAGTATGAAAATAATAAAACGTAAAAAGCAAAGTTTTTGACTATAAATCCTTTATATACGAGACATAACTAAAAAGTATGTTCATTTAAATTCGCATCGCACGACAATCCAAAAATCCAAAATTTTAATCATGTCTCATATATAAAGGATTTAAAGTAAAAAAACTACCACAGTCTGCCTGCTAAATTTGAGCTGCTGATCACGGCACAAGAGTTATAAAAACTTGTTTAATATAATGTGGTACAACAAACAGAAATTTTAAAAATATCCCAATGCTTTTTTAGATGTTGTATATTAAAGTGCTAGTAATTCTAAGAATGTGGACACCAAGTTTGTTCATATATATTTATACATGAGAAAATTATGAACATTTGAAGTTCAGGTTTTTTCTTATTTTTTTCTCTTCTCTCAAAAGTGACGTTTTTTGAAAGACTTTATCTGTAAAGTTATTTTACTTTTACCCACTCACTTACTCTCATATCAACCAAAAGTATATGGAGAACAAACTCACTTTTATTTTCAGAGGTACAAAATAATTTAATCATAAAAATGTATTGACATGAAAATGGAGTTGCATGCTTTTTTTTCATATTAATTATGATCTTAGATTTCTTTGGTATAGTCTTGACAAAGCTCCCTAGCTCTTAAACGCTTACCGAATTCTTGTTGGCTATTCATAATGAAAACATATTTTTGTACTACGGGAGTTTAATAAAAAAAATTCACAAATTTTTTATGCTGCTTTGAGTTTAAATTTACTATAATGAAGACAACGTCCAAGGTTCTACTGGCCTGGAATAACCTCTGTGATTCATTGACTACACGAATGTTAAGAATCTGTATCATTTATGTTTCAAGAGGAACGCACCTATAAAACTAGAAAACTTAACTTTGGATGACATTTTCAAAGTGACGGTGCTCGTTTCGATGACCTTAATCTTAAACAAAAAACAAAAACAAAAAGTAAATAAATAAAAAATTTAAAAAAGGGAGAGAAGAAGGAAAAATCTGTGAAGGATCTTTAGAATAATCGCTAATTATTTACGATCGTCTTCATAACATGTTAGCCCCGACACTGCAGTAGATAAAGGCTGGACTTATAAGGATGGACTCAAGAAAACAAAAATATACAGTTAACTATAATCACATTTTTATTTGATATTGTTCTGATTAATTAAGCTGAATGGGAGACATTGACAATAAAGAAAAAAAGGGAAGAATTTAGTTAAATATTTTATAAAGTTTACCTCCTTCCGTAACCTATTCGAAATATTATTTTAAGCTGAAGAATGACATAACTTATAGAGCGCGGTAACCGAGCTAGGAGTCGGTCTCACCGAGCTAGGAGTTGGTCTCACCGAGCTAGGAGTTGGTCTCACCGAGCTAGGAGTTGGTCTCACCGAGCTAGGAGTTGGTCTCACCGAGCTATGAGTTGGTCTCACCGAGCTAGGAGTTGGTCTCACCGAGCTAGGAGTTGGTCTCACCGAACTAGGAGTTGGTCTCACCGAGCTAGGAGTTGGTCTCACCGAGCTAGGAGTTGGTCTCACCGAGCTAGGAGTTGGTCTCACCGAGCTAGGAGTTGGTCTCACCGAGCTAGGAGTTGGTCTCACCGAGCTAGGAGTTGGTCTCACCGAGCTAGGAGTTGGTCTCACCGAGCTAGGAGTTGGTCTCACCGAGCTAGGAGTTGGTCTCACCGAGCTAGGAGTTGGTCTCACCGAGCTAGGAGTTGGTCTCACCGAGCTAGGAGTTGGTCTCACCGAGCTAGGAGTTGGTCTCACCGAGCTAGGCGTTGGTCTCACCGAGCTAGGAGTTGGTCTCACCGAGCTAGGAGTTGGTCTCACCGAGCTAGGAGTTGGTCTCACCGAGCTAGGAGTTGGTCTCACCGAGCTAGGAGTTGGTCTCACCGAGCTAGGAGTTGGTCTCACCGAGCTAGGAGTTGGTCTCACCGAGCTAGGAGTTGGTCTCACCGAGCTAGGAGTTGGTCTCACCGAGGTAGGAGTTGGTCTCACCGAGCTAGGAGTTGGTCTCACCGAGCTAGGAGTTGGTCTCACCGAGCTAGGAGTTCGTCTCACCGAGCTAGGAGTTTTCAATATAAGGATTTATTTATAAATTAAACAAAGTATGTAATGACACAATGG
>CALYLW010002279.1:0-57598 GCA_944989445.1 Ampullaceana balthica | reverse complement strand
CAGAACATTACCATACCTCAAGAATTTGCTCGGACAGTAGCAGACCAGGTGACCAAACAGCTCAAATCACTGCTCTACGAATTAATTGACCGGAACGAAGTGGCGTGAATGTCCCGTACTTCAGTGTTTCTCAAATAGTTGGTAGTGACCCCCTATGGGGGGGGGGCGGGGCGAGGCTCCGTAAAGGGGGGCTATGCTGAGGTGTACTTATAACAATTTTATAGACACATGATACTATTTATTGTCGCGTGGGGGGCGCGAAATGTTTTCTTTCTTCCTAAGGGGGGCATGACAGAAAATAATTGAGAAACACTGCCTTACGTCAACATTGACTCGAGATCTGACAGGAAGGCTGCCACAGTCATTATGAGGAATACATCCAGACGTGAGTTGTCAGACGGCATGTTTGTTTGTTTGTTTTGTTTTATTTTCCGTATATTTATTTTTTACTGAGCTAGGAATTATTTTTCTGCTTGCCTTTCTTCACTGATTCTATTATTATTTACGGCTGTATAAACGAATCAGCACCGCAGTATTTGAAATAATTAATAACGGAAAATACATCTCGAAAGGGGCTGTGATCTTCCCTCTGAAAGTTTCCGGAGTGAGTAGACACAGCAGGAAGTCATTTATCGGGCTCTTCTTTTGAATCGGCGACACGTAAATTGGGGAATAGGGCTTCTGAAATTGTTGAAAGTGTGTGAAAACAAAGGCAAATTTAAGAAAACATTAAATCTTTTTTTTAAAATTTAACAGCATTTCTGAACATCAGAAAAAATTATGATATTAGACTACCATAAATAGTGTTAGCGCTATATAAGCAGGGCCGGCCTTAGAGTATGCGGGGTCCAAGGCAGCAAACGATGAGCGGGGCCCAGGACCCGAGAAAGCAAACGAGACGTCAATTCAACATTAACACATCTATTTAACATTTATTGTATGAAGGGACGTAATTATTTCTTTTTTTATGTATTTCTCTTTTTATTTTTTAAAAAAAAATTATCGTTGAATATATATATACTTGCTTTTGTAGTTTTATTTCAACTATTTTTAGTTTAAACAAATTCAAAACAATGGAAATTTATGTCAGAATTTTGTTAATTTGTATTTAAATTTAATCCACAGTAGAGTAGCTGTAAACTACATATTTTAAATATTTAAAAACTTAATACTCGAATGAAATCACAACGTCACGCGTCTGTTACTTGCAGTGTAGTTTCGTACAGCATACCGAGTGGCTATCCGCTTTATTCGCTCCTAGAAATAGGATACCTTTAAAATGAAATGTATATAAATTGGGGCTGCGGAAATTAACGATTAATTTCTAGATTAATCGTTAACAAATTTTAATGATTAAATTATTTTTAACGATTAATCGACCCATTACTTACAAATTATTGGAAGTCAAAAAGTTTTTTTTTAAATAATAAAAAATATCATTGGCATACGTCAAAGGTTGAAAGTAGTCGATAACTTTCATTTGTACACTTGATTAGTAGGACTACTATGTTTTAGCTCTCTGTTTTTATAGCACCATATTTATTTTGTTTATCTCGATAATCGGCTATCTTGACCTTTTAGGCACTTTGAAGGGCGGCGACATAATAAGGTTCCACTTTAGTAATATATATTAACATAGACTTTCTGTCTTATGTACAGGAATAGTACATTAACAACTTTATACAAACAAATAATTGCTGCTCAAGTATATCTTTATATTAACTTACAATGTATAATAGTAACATAACTAACTGTTTAGATTATACAAATTATTATACTCATTTACTCATTTTAATAATCATTTTTATTTGTGTTATTAAATGATTTTAGTTATAATTAAAGTCTTTTTTGTTCCTTAATTTTTATATCATCTGTTGTTGTTGTTTTCTCCTTACATTTAAAATACAATATCTTTCAAATGACAAGTAATATTATTGGTTATCCTATAAAATAATAACTGAAAATCACTATTTAAGAAATTCTTTGATTTTAAATTTCTTTTTTAATTTAACGAAAAATCCATTCTCAAATTGACATGTATTTTTCCTACAGCTTAAACACTTATAAAAATAATTAGCCTAATACGCGAAATGTGAATAAAATGTCCCATTTTGTAAAACACATTGAATATTGATTCTAACCTGCTACTGCAAGATGAAACAACTGCGTTAAATTATTTTCGTTCCGTGTATAAACGCCTGTTCCCTACTAGAAGATTGTAGTGTTTTGACTGGTATCACACGGTGGCTTAACCCCACCTGTCTGGTATCATGGTTTTTAGTTGTTACCGGAATGTCGAGTTTTCTTAGAAAAACAACAACTATTTTTAGATAACAGGAATATTCCGATCAAGGCCGAGTTAATGTTCTTGTTTAATCAAAGCGGAAAATGAATCATCCAGAGAATTGTTGATCACGTTTTAACAGAGTCCCACTTATAGCAGGGTCAATACAACTTTATACATGTACCAAGACATAAACAAGTCGCAACTTTTTCTCCCACAGTTTTCCTAACGTGCCGGTGTGGTTGGGAAAAAAAGAAGCTTATTCAAGTTTAAGGATGCTATTGACATGAAACTCTCACAAACACAGCCGCCTAGCATAACAAAACAGGATCATTCTTAGATTCAGTATAGCATAAAAAAAAATTTATTATTAAAAATTAAAAGGTCGATTTAAAAACTATCGCTCCACGGTTGATTTACTTGTAAGTTTAAATGTTATATTAGAGTTTCAAATAATTTATAAAACATGTATCATAATAGAAAACGTTTCAGGGTTTAAATTTTGAAAACAATGTCAAATCATTTACAGTAAATAAAATTAATCCTTTGCATTTTCTTATGAAAAAGATTAATTTGTAGCTTTGCATTTCTTACTAATATAACAACTTGTAGCAACAAACCTAAAGTTTCTTTCTAATATAACAACTTGTATCTTTGCGTTTCTTTCTAATATAACAACTTGTAGCTACAAACCTAAAGTTAAAATTTTAATCACTTGTATACATGAATCTGTGAAGATAAAAAACATTCACCAATTGAACTTGTCTCACACTTTTGTAGCCTTGCAATGTTCAACCCACTCAAAGGTATGGTGTATTTCCCAATGCAAACGTTGCTGAAATTCTTAGCTTCCTTCGGTCATTTTCACACGCTGCTTTATTAACATAAAGTCATTTTTATTTACACATACAAACTCCGACAGTGAATTATTTTTCTAGACTTAAACGAGCTTCAGTGAATTGGGTGCGTGGGGGGGGGGAGCAAAACACTACAGATTGGGGCTTTATGGCTCACTGGTTTCATTCCTGATGGGATGCCTCAGTATAGTTTTCATACTGCTAGAACAAAATTATATATACTAGCGCAAGACGGAAGTTTTTAATATTGATAATAGCACATAATTGTGTAAGTAGTAGTTTTTTACCCCATACAATTATCAAAATCTCACTAAGGACTCACGTAACCCATGAAAGCATACATTTCACAATCGGAATATAAATCACACATAAAATTGCTGCGAACATAAGTAAATGTGTAACCAAGAATAGATTACTATCCAACTCATGGAAATTGGAATTAGGGAAAATTTTAGTATGCGCTATGGTTTTATTCTTTTAACAATTTTTTGCTTTTAATTCCTAAAAACGTTTTCAAAATGTTTAATTCTCTACGTATTGAATGTTTACTCTGTTTGGTCCACAGCCTTACATGTCGTTTGAGATCCGCTGATAGATTGAAGCTGACGCCCTTGCCTTAGAAGAGTTAACTTTAAAAAGAGAGGTAATGCAAATTTTAATACTACAATAAATTATGTCCCTTTTACATCTCTTAATAAGTAAAATTTTACACATAATTAGTAATGTTCAACTTCTTTATTACACAATTAACTACAAAGAATGATACGTAAAGATCATTCAGTAACAGCCGTTACGTAGCGTGGTTTTGTGACGACCGGGGCAGATCCCAAGTTTTCCACCCCCATCCCGTCGGTTAGTTATGTTTATACTATAAAGAAAAGGGAACATTATTTTGGAGACTAATAATACGGATAATATACATTTTCATTTAAGGAATTAAAAGAAACGCTTAAATTTAATGATCTAAAATTTTCTCACTGAAGTCAGTCCTGTAATTTAAGATTTTACACTTTGTTCATTTCACTTCAGAAATGTCGTAAGCAGATTCATTTTTGTTTCAATGAGATCTTTGAAAGATTCTACAGCGTCTACTTTCTGATTTCCATCTTTACACAACACACATACACTTGTTATCAAAAGAGGTATCAAATACAATCTAACAATATTTGACTCATGCGATTGAAAGATGATTTTTGGCGAACATTTATCTCCTAAAACTAGAATAATTTAGTTAATAATATCCTACTTAACAATTCTGAAATTAGATTCAATTCTCTAGATATTATTTATCGTGACGTCAATTCAACAATAACAATTAAACATATATTGTATCAAGGGGCATAATTCTTTCTTTTTTATGTATTTCTTTTTTTATTTATTTTAATCTTAAAGATGAATATATTATACTTGCTTTTGTAGTTTAATTTATAATAATTTAATTATAAATAATTAATTATCGAAACAAAATTCATGCCTGAATTTTATTTCTTTTTTATTTATATATAAATTCCTATGAGCGGTAGCTGTAAACTACGTATTTTAAATATTTAGAAAACTTATTGCTAGAATGAAGGTGCGGGTCTTATCCTTATTTAACATATTCCTGTGTTATCATTATTTATAAGGTGGGCTTCCACTTTATTCGATTCTAATTATAGGATGACCACAAAATTAAATGTTGATATATATGAATGTATATATAATATATATATATATATATATATATATATATATAGTTTAGGGCTGTTAACGAGTATTTAAATTTAATCGGTAACTGTTGAAAAATTAACGATTAATTAATCGTTAATTTCGATGAAAGCCAAAAATTAAAATATATGGTGTCATAAGTAACATTTATTAAAATACTTGTCGAAAATCGAAATAACACTGGAGTGTCTTCTTTATATGACATCTTTTAACCAACAACGCAAACAGACAAGTGTATGGACATTATTTGATTCAAGTGATAAGCGGGTCTTATTGACAAGACTAGGGGCAACTAACCGGCTTTTCCCAGGTTTAAAATAAGGTTTTCTGTAGAAGCGTACAAAACTGTTTATTTGCAAAAATTATAAACACAGTTGATAAGCTATAGTGTTTATACCACCAAGGAATGGACGATATTATTGACTCCTACACTCACCATAAAAGGAGAAACTTTGCCCGGGTTTAAAATAAGGTTTTCTGTAGAAGCGTATAGTACTGTTTATTTGCATGTAATAAAGAGTGCATTTAACTTAAAGCAATGTTATAGACAATATTTTTGGCAGTTCCATTTGGAGTGTGTACACAAAGATTTTCCTCTTTGCCAACTCTGGAGCAGACCACATACAACTGTCCATGAGAAAAGAATGGTGTCTGCAAGTCTATACCAGCAATCCCAAGAGCGATAATTTATATAATTTTTTTACCTGTTACCATCGCCAAATGATACTTAACAACCACCGAAAGTTTAATGCTTCTACCTACGCGGCCCCCAGTATCTTATATATATGGAACGAAACCTAATTAAGAACATTTCCCATGTAATTTTGTGTATGTGTACCAATGTTCACGTTATTTGGTTGTATGGATCTTGAGTTATTAGGGAACAGACAAACACACAACAAATGCGTCTTATATGTATAACATTTGGGCCCCGGCCCCCCAGTTGGTGATATTTTTTTTCGACTGCTACCATCTTGCGAGGGTACTCAACAAATTTCCAAGTTTATGTTTGTACCTACCAAGAAAGATGATGACTTAGTGTTGATTCAGTGTTATATAACCAATATAAGGAAAAAAAACGGTTTTAGGACCCCGGCCACCCATGAGTCAAATTTTTAATATTAATTTTCGCCAATTATCGTCATAAGAGTGTATTTAGCAAGTTCCCAAAGTTCCATGCTTCTATCTTCACGGGAAGTTGAAGAAATTAGTGTTGAGTCAGTTTTAAATATAAGAAAAAAAACTACAATAGGGCCCCTGGCCCCCAGTAAGTGATAATTTATATAATGTTTTACCTGTTACCATCGCCAAATGATACTTAACAACCACCGAAAGTTTGGTGCTTCTACCTACACGGGAAATAGGATAATTTTTATATTATTTTTTATAGAGGTCATATAAGGAAAAACGAACATATTGGCCTCCATCATCTTATATAAATTGAACGAAACCTGTTTAAAAACCGTTCTCATGACATTGTGTGTATGTGTACCAAATTTCACTTTATTTGGTTATCTGGATCTTGAGTTATTAGAGAACAGACTAACACATAACAAATGCGTCTTATATGTATAACATTTTGGCCCCGGCCCCCCAGTTAGTGATAATTATTTTTTCGACTGCTACCATCGCGCGAGGGTACTCAACAACTTTCCAAAGTTTACGTTTCTTTCTACAAAGAAAGATGAGGAATTAGTGTTGATTCAGTTTTATATAGACGATTTAAAAAAAAACGGTTTGGGCCCCGGCCACCCATGAGTGAAAATTTTAAAATTATTTTTCGACAATCATCGTCATAGAACTGTATTCAGCAAGTTCCCATAGTTTCATGCTTCTACCTTCACGGGAAATTGAAGAATTAGTGTGAGTCAGTTTTAAATATAATAAAAAATACTACAATAGGGCCCCTGGTCCCCAGTAAGTGATAATTTATATACTTTTTTTTTACCTGTTACCATAGCAAAATGATACTTAACAACTACCGAAAGTTTTATGGTTCTACCTACAAGGAAAATATTATAATTTTATAATTTTATTTTTTATAGAGCTCATATTAGGAAAAACTACATTTTGGGCCCCCGGCCCCAGCATCTTATATATATGGAACGACATCTGTTTAATAACCTTTCCGGTATAATTTTGTGTACTTGTACCAAATTTAACGTTATTTGTTTGTCTGGATCTTGAGTTAATAGGGAACATCCAGACGGACAGACGACAGATAGATAACAAATGCGTCCTTTTATGTATAGAGATAACCAGCCAAGCTGAACAATCGTTCACATAGCTTTAGACTGTCTTAGCTGAAGTTTCCGATACTGTAATGGATGTTTGGGATGCAGGTGAAATGTAAGCGAAGTGTTAGAACCATGATAGCAATGTTCCCTTTAAGCTGCGCGACTGCGCAGATATTTGAAGGACGCCACGAAGGAGTTTAGAATAACCGCGCAGGAAATTTAGTAAAATATTGCACAAAAAATGGACGTTATGCAACTTTCCACACCAGTTTTTTTACCACGTTTTTAAATCCCTTATATTAACTTCACCACCGTATCCTTTGTCATCTCTCTCTGTCTGTCTTGGGCGGGCGGGCGGAAAAACAAAAGTAAAAAATGACCCCCTTCCCGTGCTCCGATCGAGCTGCCAGTTAGCACACGGACCCGTCGCCCCTAACAGTGCATCGTATCAAAATTTCAGATCGATCAAATGCACCGTTATTAAATCAATGCATTTTTAGTTTATCCTTATATAACGTATGTAATTCAAACTCACTGTTTGTTATTGTTTTTTTTCCACGTGAAAGTTTGAGTTGACGCGTTGAGGCGACAAATCGAAGTACCGGCGTGCTTTTGTTTACATTTTACGTGTCACGCTGAGCTCGATCAACCGATCGATGACCAGACTTTTCCCCTCCCCCCCCCCAGCCTCAGGGTCATGAAGCAATGCTGAGTTAAGACAGATTCAGTCAGTAAATGTTTGTAGCGTTTAAAAATAATCAATACTGTTAGTTATGTCTCATATATAAGGGATTTATAGTCAAAAACTTTGTTTTTACGGGTTTGTTTAATTATTAACTCGCTTTCGTTCCTGTGGCATTGTTTGTTGGTTTGTTGGTTTGTCCAAGATTTTTTCAAATCTGCCAACGTAAATTGAAAAACTTCTGATGGTCCTAGAGATCTGAAAATTTTACCACATATATATCTTGGATGACAATGCATTGTATTATAATTTCAGATCGATCGAATGTACCGTTATTAAATTATTGAACTTTTTAGTTTAGTCTATATAAAAGCATCTGTACCGTCTGCTTTTGTTGACATCCATGAGTTCCCCCCGTGACCACATCACAATGTTTTTAAAACGTTGGGCGGGCGCTTGTGGGGTGTTTGGTAAAATAAATAGAGGTAAAAAAAATATTGTTAAAAACCAAGTTTTTAGTAGTGGATAAAAAGAATAAAATAAATAAAGGTTAAAAAATGATTTTTAAAAACCACGTTTTCACAAGTGGACTAAAAAGAAGAAAATAATTTAAAACTTATAAGTTCAAGTACTTCGATTTAATATGACTAAAAATAAGGGGCGGGTTTTTGGTATAAAAATTAAAGATTTCTAATTTAGAAGGCAAAAGAGAGATCTATAAGTGAGAGAATGAGTGAACCGAATATGTTAAACCTCATAAGCGCCCCCCTCCCCACGTTTTTAGTCATATTAAATCGAAGTACTTGAACTTACAAGTTTTAAATTATTTTCTTCTTTATCGTCCACTTGTAAAAACGTGGTTTTAAAAATCATTTTTTTTACCTTTATTTATTTAACTTTGCACACGCACCAACGAAGCTTAGACTTAGAGGGACCATTGCATAGTAGGCAAATGATTTCTCTCAATAGACACAATAACCTTTATCAATATTTTGAACATTCACGTCAGTGAAATCGTCCGGAAATTTGTTTATTTTTATCGGCCGAAATATTTTACTTTTTGAGTTTCAGTACATTTATAAGTGGTGGATTGATTAATCGTTAAAAAAAATGAATCGTTAAATTTTTAACGATTAATCAAGAAATTAATCGTTAATTTTCGCAGCCTTAATATATTCTTTATTAGGCCTGATAACGATTAATTAAAAATTAATAATTAAATTTTGAAAAATTAAAAACTAAATCATTGATATCAATTAAAGCCAAAAATTAAAATGTAACACTTATTAAACGTTCTTGTTGAAAATCTAAATAACACTGGTGTCTCCTTTATATGTCATCCTGTAACCAACTACGCAAAAAGACAAGTGTGTTGACATTATTTGGTTCAAGTGACCAGCGGTTCAAATTGACAATATAACAAGCCTAGCTGAACAATCATCCACATGGAACTAAGGTAACTGGTATGCACATAACGGTCTTGGCAAGGAATGACATCATCGGATATCGGTGTTCATTAAGTTTCTACCATTTAGGAGGGTTAATGGATTTAGGAACTTTCATCATCCTTTTGTACGCAGTAATTCATCAGAAGAGCTGTAGCCATTTTCTGTCTCTGAGTCAGACTCCAATACCGTCATTAGCTTAATACGCTTTAAATCTAGTTTGATAAGAGGCGAAGGGTTAGAACCATTGTAAGCGAACTTTATCAACATTTTGAACATTTCCGCCAGTCAATAGTTTAAAACCAAAATGTTCGTGTAATCGTCAGGAACTTTATTATTTATCGGCAGATATTTTTTATTATTTTTTATTTACCTTATGACTTCCTATAATTTGTAAGTGATTGATCGATTAATCGTTAAAAAATAATTTAATCGTTACAATTTTTAACGATTAATAAAGGAAATAATCGTTAATTTCCGCAGCCTTAATATTTCTGTATTACATTTAGGGCTACCAAATTCACTTCACCTACGACCTAGGGCTTCACATTCCCTAAGGTTGGAACTGATGCATACATAAACAAAAAGGTTTTTCTTCATTAGTTCTTGCATAGCAGAAATAATTTGCTGTGTATCGTTACAAAATTTGAGAGCCAGGGAATTACGGCGACTTAATCGATTTTGCGAAATAATGAATAGCAACTTAAAACGGGGTCGCACTGTAGTCGGATCTATATATGCGTTATAATTTATCGAAAAATCGATTAATTTTTTTCCCGAGAAATCGGAAAAATTTATGTTATCTTTACCAGCCCTAATATATAAACTTTGAGGTTGGGGACAGCTTCACGTACTTGTGGTCCAAGGTCTCCTTTTTCCATCGAGAACGAAATAAACAGTAGTATTGGCAAGGCAGCTGCCACAATAGCTAAACTAAATGAACGGGTCTGGCAAACTCCAAGCTAGCGGAGAAAACCAAACGGTGTATCTATCGAGCCTGTTTTTTGTAATTATATTTTAAAAACTTTGCGTTGATCCTTTGTTTTGAATATATATTTTATAATTGTTGCCCCTTCCCTTTGTTGTGTAGACATATTTTACAAATGTTTCCACTCCCCTTTGTGTTGTAGTAATATTTTACAAAAGTTGCCCCTTCCTCTTGTTTTTTTATTATATTTTACAAATATTGCCCCTTCCCTCTGTTTTGCAGTATTTTTTTAGAAACGTTGCCCCTTCCTTTTGGTTTGTAATTATATTTAACAAATGTTGTCCCTTTCCTTTGTTTGGTAGTATTATTTTACAAATGTTGCCCCTGCCCTTTGTTTTGTAGTAATATTTTAGAAATGTTGCTCCCAGTGGCGTAGCTAGAACTTTTGCTGCCCGGGGCGGACTCCAATTTGCCGCCCTTTTTAGGGGCCGTCCATAAATGACGTCACGCACCTGGGGGGGGGGAGTCACAGGTATGTGACGATGTGTGACAAAGGGGGGAGGTATTTAAGGAATGTGACGTCACGTCGAAACGCGCAACTTAAAATAAATTTCCACTTAAATATTTGATTACTGACACATTATTTATTGAAGTTTATGTAAAACGCGTGTTACAATATTAGAATGCAGCCAGTGCCGTCTTAACGCATAGGCCAGTTGGGCATTTGCCCGGGGGCCCACGAGCATAGGGGCCCCATTGGAATATGTTTATTTATATACATTATGTATATTTTTTTTTATTCCTGCCGGGAAGTGGCCCAACACTATTTCTTTGCCAGGGGGCCCAAACTGGTGTAAAAACGGCTCTGAGTGCAGCCTTGCACTTCAACATACTTAGATGACAAAAATTTTGTTTTGAAACAGGCTTTTTTTCATATAGAAAAACATTAGAATAACGTTTTTTATTCATTGCGCCAGAACAAACATATTATCATACAAATTATCTTTCTTCTCGTCTGGAATTCGTTCGTGTAACGGCTTGTCTGGAAAAACAACAGGAAAACCAACAAACTGTCAATATCTAAAACTTTAATAAAAAACCAAGAATAAACCAAAAATCATGGCCAAGTGTAGGACCCAATCAATCTTCTGTATAGAAGGAGTGTCTGTAACAGATATGATAAGATAATAGACGCCTATTCGAAAGATTCCAATCTCCAAGCTTTTAGGTCTCTGCAGTAAACAATATACACTTTAACTTTCTTATAAAATTGTTTCTTATAATAATTGTAATAATAGACTTTCATTGTATCTATGGGTTGTTGGCTGTGACCAGTATTAGAAGTTCGATGCAGGTCTTTTATGGAATTTGAATGTTAGTTATAGTTTCTAATTAGATTTAACTAGCGGTAACGAACATTGAAATATATTCTTTAACATTAAAGATGAATGGCAAACGTGAGTCTTAAATTTAAAAAAACTTTAAAAAATAAGTTTTTTACTATAAATCCTTAATATAGGAGACATAACTAAAAGAACGTTCATTATAATACGCAGCGGAAGAAAATCCAAAAATACAAAATTTTGGAAAATTAAATGGTATATGTCACAGATGACGCTTTTATAAGAAAAATACCACAAAAAATGCATCACCGCTTGGCCGAATAAATGCGCTATTAATATCGCACAACAGTTTTTGCGTGGAATTTCGACATTCGCAGAATGTTGCGTGAACAAGTACCTACATGACATGGTAATTCAAACGTTATGTTTAACTTGCAAGTAGTAATTTATATAAAATATGGGTAATTTATATTACTGTTTGTGTTTAACTTGCAAGTAGTATTTAAAATAAAATATGGGTAATTTATATTACTGTTTGTGTTTAATTTGCAAGTAGTAGTTAATATAAAATATGGGTAATTTATATTACTGTTTGTGTTTAACTTGCAAGTAGTAGTTTATATAAAATATGGGTAATTTTTATTACTGTTTGTGTCTAACTTGCAAGTAGTAGTTTATATAAAATATGGGTAATTTATATTACTGTTTGTGTTTAACTTGCAAGTAGAAGTTAATATAAAATATGGGTAATTTATATGACTGTTTGTGTTTAACTTGCAAGTAATAGTTTATATAAAATATGGGTAATTTATATTACTGTTTGTGTTTAACTTGCAGGTAGTAATTTAAATTACTGTTTGTGTTTAACTTGATAGTAGTAGTTTATATAAAATATGGGTAATTTATATCACTGTTTGTGTTTAACTTGCATGTAATAGTTTATATAAAATATGGGTAATTTATATTACTTTTTGTGTTTAACTTGCAAATAGTAGTTTATGTTACTGTTTGTGTTTAACTTGCAAGTAGTAGTTTATATTACTGTTTGTGTTTAACTTGCAAGTAGTAATTTATATTAGGGTAATTTATATTGCTGTTTGTGTTTAACTTGCAAGTAGTAGTTTATATTACTGTTTGTGTTTAACTTGCAAGTAGTAGTTTATATGTTTGTGTTTAACTTGCAAGTAGTAATTTATATTACTGTTTGTGTTTAACTTGCAAGTAGTAGTTTATATTACTGTTTGTGTTTAACTTGCAAGTAGTAGTTTTTATTACTGTTTGTGTTTAACTTGCAAGTAGTAATTTATATTACTGTTTGTGTTTAACTTGCAAGTAGTAGTTTATATTACTGTTTGTGTTTAACTTGCAAGTAGTAGTTTATATTACTGTTTGTGTTTAACTTGCAAGTAGTAATTTATATTACTGATTGTGTTTAACTTAAAATTAGTCATTTATATTACTGTTTCAGTTTTCAGAAAATTATTGTAAGGTAAGTTATTAAAAATTAATTTTGTTGTATTGCATTAAAATTAAAGGAGCACAAATAATTTGTGTTTTTCATTAAAATACGGTTATTCATTAAAAATGTTAAGCCTTTCCAATTACAGTAATCTTTAAATGATTTGAATTCGTCTATTTTATGGAAAATTATTAAGATTTATGACAAGAATATGAAAATATTCACATTTCTCCGTTAATAAACACCACATTAGGCATACATACATTTTAAAAAGACATACTTTAAAATTTCAAGCGTCTTGGAAAAATTAACATCTGGAGAAGTAACTAGTATACGAGATCATGCTGGGATTTTACTCAGTTCAATGCAATATTTTTCTTTTCTATGTTATCTCAATTTATGGGAACCCGTCATTGCATGGAACAAAGAGATGTTGACAAAAGCTGTTATATCAGCCAAACAATTTGTGAAGTGTTGAAGATATCAACTGAACGCAGAGTTAGAAGGATAACAAAAACATGAGTGGGGGAAATTAAGAAGACGTGCTTCTATCTTTAGAACTAGAAGTACAACGAGAAATGCTTTTATCCATCGATGTAATTATAAAAGAACGCTTTGATCAGTTGCATGTCCTTGCAAGAAAATATTGGTATATAATGCCCTGTAACCTCCCTAAATGAAGAATTTGAACATCAAATACATTACTTTATTTGCATTGATAAAGAACAATTCCATATTGAAAGACAAAGGATCCAGATTTTTATTGCTATACATACACTACAAGAAGAGGCTTTATGATAGAAAAACGAGGGGAAAAGCCCCCTTTGATCTATTAAAATTTATTGAACAGAATAGATTGGAAAATTCTTTACCCAACATGGTAATTTGCTATGATTTTTTTCAAGAATTACTATCAGTGTCGCTAATTGCGAAAGGAGCTTCTCCACAATGAGCGATTTAAGACAGCAAAATCTTGAAATTTGTCCATAGAACAAGATATTACAAATCATTTAAACTTTGATAACATAATACAATATTTGTATAATATGAAAGTAAATGTATAAATATGCTTACATACTAGCTAATGTATAAACAATTTCTTTGTTTGGAATGTTTTTTTTTGTTGTTGTAAATTTGGAATATATTTTGTGTCTTGACATGCAACCTCAGTAACTTTCTTGTTGCCTTTAAAAAAGGTATCGTGTATTTTTATAAATGTGTATTTATAGGTATATCATCTTATGAGTCCTCTTTTTTACTGCCTACATAAATATGGCACGTAATGGTAAACATGTTCCCCACCTTTACTTCGTTTCAATTACAATTATTTATTAATCTTTAATAATTTATAAAAACCAAAATATAATCGACTAAGTGGACGTACTGAAATGATACCACGCGATTTTGACTGATATATCAGTCTCTCTCGCTTCCTCACAAAAACGTAGGCCCCTTCTTCAATATGACGTCAAAAAACATTTGACCCCCCCCCCACCTTAAAAGCCGTAATTCCTATTTGACAATGAGAAGGTTTCAAATCGAATTTTTGTCATTTAAGTATGCAAGGCTGCACTCTAATAACGCAACACGCGATTTACATAGATGTCATTAAATAAATTGTCAGTAATCAAATATTTAAGTGGACATTTTATTTAAAGTTGCGCGTTTTGAGTGACGTCAGATTTCTTAAACACACCCCCTCGTCACAAATGTATGGCTCCCCTCCACCCAGGCGATTTGAGGTGACGTCATATTTCTTAAACACACCCCCCTCGTCACAAATATATGACTCCCCTCCACCCAGGCATTTTGAGGGTACGTAAGATTTCTTAAACACACCCCCCACGTCACAAATGTATGACTCCCCTCCACCCAGGCGTTTTGAGGTGACGTCATATTTCTTAAACACACCCCCCTCGTCACAAACGTATGACTCCCCTCAACCCAGTTATTTTGAGGTGACGTCAGATTTCTTAAACACACCCCCCTCGTCACAAATGTAGGATTCCCCTCCACCAAGGTGTTTTGAGGTGACGTCAGATTTATTAAACACACCCCCCTCGTCACAAATGTATGACTCCCCTCCACCCAGTTGCGTGACGTCATTTATGTATGGCCCCTAAAAAGGGCGGAAATTTGAGGACTGCCCCGGGCGGCAAAAGTTCTAGCTACACCACTGTCTAAGTTTCTTATTTTACGAAAAATATAAATTTGTTGTAGCATGAAAAACTTAAATGAGATAATATGATTTACTTAAGGCTTGTGGGAGACTAAAAATCAATAGAGATTATGTCCCTTGTTTAGCGGGATCGAAGTCAAGCGGCGTGCCACTTGGATAATAGAGGTGGGTTTTCTATGTCAAAAGATATGGGAAGAAGTGCGATGTAATTTGAAAAGGGACTCAAGCAATTATATTACTTAATGTAAAAAGTGCATAGTTTTCTTAAATTGAATTGAACACCATTTTTAAATCTATTTTTTCAAACAAATAGTATGTTGATATAGACTCATCAAAGCTACATTAATAGAACAAAAATGTAACACATGATAATAAAAATTAGACCATTACAATTTAAATTATATTTGAATAAACTTTAAAAATGTTCATGTTAATAATCCTTCACAGAATTTAACTGTATTAAAATTCAATAAAGAGTGGATTTGAACATTGCTTTGTGGTGCGACGGATGACAGGAAATTCGAAGGGATAAATAAAACAAACCCGTAAACACAATGATTTTGGCTATAAATCCCTTATATATGAGACATAACTAACAGTATTGATTATGTTCAAACGCGACAAACATTTACAGATGGAATCTGTCTGAACTCCCATTTGCTTTATAACCCTGGGGTTGGGGTTGGAGTGGGGAAAGGTCTGGTCACCGATCGCTGGTAATTTGAAAGAAGTAGAAATGATAATACGTACAGAAGGGATGATCCAATGTACAGAGTGAATTCAACTATAAACAGAGGAAATGATACGATTAGTAAGCAGAATGCATGATAATTGTTAGAGGAAATTACGCTATTTACACAAGGAATCATTCTACGTGAGATAAAAAGTGATAAGCTTCATATTCCTTTAGATTTTTTTTTAAAATATATTTTCATCGGAAGAATATTTATGAGAGAATTAATAACACTCCAATCGCCACGTAATCGACTACTTGTATTGAAATATTGTCTCTTTGCATAGCTACCTAAATGAAAGTGGAATTCATGACTAATAAAGAGGAATGCTCCAATCTTGTCATTCAGCTTCACCTTGCTTTGAGCCTTACATAACTTGCCATTTTAACTACACTTCTGTAGGGCCTAGAGAGTATTTAGTGAAAGAGATTTATGCATGTGTTTAATCTGCATATGATTTACTTTACTTGCATGGTTTTCAAGGAGTAGAAAATGAGATCTGGTAAACATTATAAAATGACTGAAACTCTGCCAGAGTAATAATTGTTGTATATGTGTTTTATTAGAGATATAGAATTAGAAACAAACTATAAGTGAAACAATAATTTAAAAGCAAATTGTAATTCTTCTGTAAATCATCCGACGCTGAACGATATCAGGGGGTGTATTGAGATATAGAGGATTTGGATTCAGACGTTTACACAATTCATTGCGAGCAGAGAGAAGATTATTATTTGTTTTTAAGTGATATGTATAAAGTCTTGTTTAAAGTTCTATAGGCCTACTGATTGGGACTTAAAAGATTGTGGTAGTTCAGAGAAGCCAAAACGATATTTCGTAAGCTTTCTAAATTGTTATATCATTTTTAAATCCCTTATATTAACTTCACAGCCGTCTCTCTCTCTGTCTGTCTGTCGTTCGTCGTCGGGCGGGTGGAAATACAAATGTCAAAAATGACCCATTTCCCTTAAACCCATCGAGCTAAAAATTTGGCACATGGACCCGTGTCACCTAACAATGCATCGTGTCAAAATTTGAGATCGATCAAACGTACCGTAATTAAATTAATTCATTTTTAGTTCATCTCTATACGAGGTATGTAATTCAATTTCACAGTTTTGCTATTTTTTTTTCACGTGGCAGTTCAGTTCGCGCGTTGACGCCACATCGTCGATGTACCGGCGTGCTTTTGCTTACATTTTACGTTTCACGCTAAGCTCGGTCAAGACCTTTCCCCTCTCCCCCCCCCGGGTTATAAAGCAAAGGGGAGTTAAGACAGATTCAGTCTGTAAATGTTTGTCGCGTTTGAACATAGTCAATACTTTTAGTTATGTCTCATATATAAGGGATTTATGGTCAAAAGTTTGTGTTTATGAGTTTGTTTTATTATAACGATTTAGTTTACAACGAGACAACTTGTTCAACCGGTTGGTCGAGGGCCATACGCCATTGCAACGATAGTATGCCTGGCTTCGCGACATATCCGTGCCCATGTTAGCGTTGGTAACAGGTTCACGACAGTTGAAAGCTCTATGCTGCACAATCGGGAGTTCTAGTCCGTGCTGTGATATAAAATTTCTGAAGTATCAGTTAGAATGGCATTTCCACGTTCTGATTTGGGATCCTAAATTTGGTTGTTTGCGGTTCAATTCTTAACATCGTCTTTTCAGTTTGGTTTGTTTATATTGACATAAACAGTAATCTTAATGTAATATTTTTACATTTACTTTTTAGATTAGAAATAACAACATAAACTGTTATTGAACAATGACTAAACTTAAATTACAACAGATGTTGGTTCAGAAAATTATAATTTTAAAATTATGTTTGGAACTTCTATTTATATATGTTATGTCAATTAATTTTGAAGGCGAATTTTTGTATACATTTATTTCAATTTTGTATTACTTTTACAAAAGTGAATCCACATTTATAAATAATAGCATGCAGTGCACTATAAGTGTCTTAAAGTTAATTTTAAAATATAATAACTTGGCCGAGTTTAAAGTGTTTTCTCGTGTAGTATATGGTAAGCTCAATAATAATAATGAAATCAAGTAGATTTTACCACTCTATATATAGAGAACACATATTGACATCGTGATTATCTACAAAATACTTTAAGGTAAATAGCATAAACCCACGTAATATCAACAGTTGGAGTCTGATTTGTGATAATAAATGTTGTTGAGGGGACACTTTTTTGCTTTTAAAATGGAATGGCTTTATGAGTAAATAGAGCATATGTCAATGAGTCAGTTTGCCAAAATGCATCCACGAAACAATGATATTTTATTTTTTTTAATATATTCAAAACACGAGAATTCTATGCGTACATAAATATGTGTGTTTAGGCATAGGAGCTTGATCATGCATGTGTATATGTACTTTATGCTAATATACGACTCTGTAAGTATTATTGAAATATATTGAAAAAATAAAAGGAAAACAATAATTTCTATGACACTAGTATTTACGATCTGCTAAGTGATATTAATTAAACAATAGAACCATATAAACATGTAACTTACAAAACTCAGCATAAAACGAGCAACAAAGGTTCATGGTCATTAAATATTTTGTCCTCCTTAACTTTTTGAATAAAATTAAAAGTTTAAAAAATTTCATTCTTTGAAAATATATGTCAGTTATAACTGTTTTAATGTATTTATAAATAAAAAACACAAATATAACATGCAATGTGAGACTCAATACAACAAGACTCCAAGAAACTAAGAGCGTTATAGTAATGATAACAATTTAGCATTCTAATTCATCGACGTTCTTAATCGTCATAATTATTTTGAGATATTTTGTCTAAGAATTATTCTCATTAACTTTATTTTGTAATTTTCTTCTTTGACTTGCGATTTGTTTTGTTGTTGACGATAGCAGTCGTGATGACTAAAGTGATGAATCTACTTATTTTATACGTGACTGACTAAAAGGTGTTGTTCTGATTCATATAATGTGTCATATTTAAAACTCATTTACCTGATTCCATTATTATTGCAATATTTTTTCACAGTTTCTCCAAGTGCTTTAAGTTTCAACAACAGACTAAGCCCCTCAGACCCTATAATATGCCTCAAGAATGTAAAACAATAAACTTTAAAAGTATCTAGTTGGTGCTGTAGCCAATTTTTAACAGACTAGAGAAGACGTGCACTTTGTCAATTGGCTTATTTTTCTTCGGGAACTCTCCTGCTTGACATTAAAAATAATAATACTGTTTATTTTCTTAATGTCACTAAAGACAGCTACGTTTCTGTCTCGGTTTGTTTTCATTTTGTTTAAAGCTCAAACTTTCGAAATGCCTGCTTAGGATTTCAGTCGCTTTAATGACTGTCGTTACAGTTAATGCGTTGTTTGAAAACACTTATCTTTTTTTTCATGGTGGTCGGACACTTCGACCCCGGACGATTCGACACTCGGGCGGTTCGACCCTGCCAGTTCGACCACAGGACGTTTCGACCCCAGGAAGTTTTGACCCCAGAATTTTCGATCCCTTCGTATCTACACCGTTTAATTTTGAAATATATTTTTTTAATATAATTTTTAAAATTTAGTATTTTTAAAAATTATTTTTTGATAATTATTATCCATTAAAAATTAAATACAGTTTGAAATTGTTATTGACAACCAGTCAACATTCAACGCGAATTCATGATTGTGATAAATGCGCCATTCCTCTGAGGTAGAAAGTCCTTCCAAACCTATCCAACTCCACCCCCACCCCGTCCGATGTAATAGTACAAAACAAAATCAATGTGGTCAGATATTCCTTTCTAAAGGCGCCTACATTCTCTCTGCCCCCACTTACTCTATTTACCCTCGCCAGCACACGGCTTGCTGTGGTGGTCACTGAGTCTAGCAATCATAACACGGGTATTATGAAACCCTCGGACGAAATGTAATCTAAAATGACGTAACGTTTCAGTCCGGTCATAGGGGTCCAGCAACTTGAATGTCTGCTAGGCGGCGGTTTAAACTATTGAAATTTAAGAACTTTAAATACTGACAACTTTGTACGTCTTATTAAAATCAGTATTTCTGCTGGGGAGGTATACACATTTTAAGCAACGCAAGAAACAGAAGTTAATAGAAGGGGTGCGGGTTTGTAATGGTTTCAGCGTATACATTCAGCATGTCGACACCTTTAAAAAAAATTAATAATAATTTAATTTTTTAAATTTTTTTTAAAGAAGCAACTTTCGTTTGTTTTTGTTATCCTGGTGAAAATCTTTGAACGACTTAAATGAATACATTTTTAAAACCCAATATTAAGTTAGGTCCTTTTCAGTTTTTTTTTAGTTTGGGATACGAGTTTTTAATTTTTAATGGATAATATACAAAAAATAAATTTTTTATAAATATTTTAAAAAAAAACAAAGAATAAATAAAAACACTTCACAATGTAGAAACGAGAGGGTTGAAACGTCCCGGGTCGAAACGTCCTGGTGTCGAAACGTCCTGTGGTCGAACTGTCCGGGGTCGAATAGCCCGGGGTTGAATCGTCCATGGTCGAACCGTCGTGGTCGAAACGACCAGGGTTGAATCGTCCTGGGGTCGAAACGTCCTGTTGTCAAACGGCAGGGTCGAACCATCCGGGTCGAAACATCGGGGATCGAAGTGTCCGTAATTTCCCCAACCCAACCCCCTCAACCGACGTTCATTCGCGTTGTTTTGATTACTTCGTGCTGTAGTTTGTGTCAGTTCTTTCTCCACTTTCTTTGCATTCTCCATGAGCAAGTCTGCGGCGTATGCTACGCAGCGGGGCGTATAGTAGTCAATATTTCAGAAAAGATGCATCTATTTGAAAATTAAGATGCTGTGCTCTGAGAACATTTGCACTGTTAAAAATATGTCTAAATCATTCAACCTCGTAAATGCAACATCACATCCACAAAACGCTTTTTTCATGAGATAAAATTCACCAAATCATCTAACAGGTTACAAAAGACCAACCATTAACCCATTTTACTTGAGTGCACTCATGATATTTCACATAAGGATCAAACAAGACAAGTTGTCCTAAATGTCAAGATTGAAAGTAAAAGTTTTTATAACCTTTTAAATGTTGATTATACCCACAACAAAAATGAAATTCATTTTAATATTTCTTATACAACTGCAGTGATCTTAAAATTGAAGTTATTTATATACTAAGCAAGGAGGTCAAATGTATGATAATAATGCTGTCATGGCCGGAAATCATACAGGAGTATATCAAAGATTCAAAGATATAAATCGCAAAGACAACTTTTACCTTGCTCAAACAATTCATTGAATATTGTTTTTTGTTTACATGATTCTTGAACTGAAACGAACTCGGTGTAATAGGAGATAAATTCAGTTTTAGTGTTACTGTGTAAGTAGGTTATATAAGTGAATAGACAGAGATGTTTTAAATAAACTTTTCAAACTTTTCATACATGTCATGACGTCCAGACGACAGTAAGTATAGATAAAGATAAAATACGATGAAATATAAAATAAAAGAAATAACAAGATATGATTGCAAAAATTTTGAAGAGACATGAATATTTTAGGTAACTACAGAAAATTTATGACACGTAAAATAAGGTTGTTTTAAGAAGAATTGATTTTAAGATGATTCTTTAATGATTTATTTAGTTGAATTTATGTGTTTGTGGTTTTCTGGATTTTAATATTATTTTTATGTCATTATTTTCACAATTTATTTTTTAGCTGGAATGTAAAATGTTTGAACATTTTCAAAAATGTATTAAAAAAATATCTAGTATTTAATACTATTTATTAAAATATCTATTATATTACAAATGGAGAGTATCTGCTTTCCACTTTGTGACATTTTCAACGTGAACGATAAACATTTTACAATGAATTGAATGAACGAACTTGAACGTACAAGAAGACGTGACCTAGAGCTATAATTAAACTGTTCATTTATTCTGACGATTTAAGTTTAATATGCTGTTAGTTAACTTAGTTTGTTATATTATGTGTAAAGTAATATCTATACTTGTAACTTAATATATTTTTCTCGTATTGAAATTTATTCTTTTACTATATTTTGCATGGATTTGAATGATTTCATGATCAACGCTTGTTAATTTGATTTATATATTAATGTTATGTTATGTTCGTTCGTCCGTCGATACGACGAGGACCACTCTAGTCATCAGAGGGTTGTCTGTCCGTGCGCAGATGGCTGATTAGGCCGATCCTTGGACGAAAGGTTCGGGAACAGAAGCGACATCTCCTGGAGGGTTGACAGCATGGTCCTTTCGGGCTTGTCTCTTCTTTTCTGCGGCGGTGATCCGGTTTGCCTCATGATACGGCACCTTCGTGGATGGAAGAGCGCCAGGTGGATCGGTCCATTGCAGCTCGTTCCCACGTGTCTGGATTGATGGCAAACGCTTTCATTGAGGCTTTTAGTGTGTCTTTGAAGCGTTTCTTTTGCCCACCGTGGGACCGCTGGCCATACTGGAGCTCACCATAGAAGATTCTGTTTGGCAGTCTCTCGTCTGGCATTCAGACAACGTGCCCTGCCCAGCGAAGCTGGGTCTGCATCAGTAGGGTGAAGATGCTGGGGAGACCTGCCCTGGTCAGTACCACTGTGTCTGGAATTTTGTTCTGCCCCTTTATGCCGAGAATCTTCCTGAGGCTTGTCATATGAAAGTGGTTAAGCTTTCTTGCATGGCGCTGATAAACAGTCCAAGTTTCACAAGCATATAGCATGGTGGGGAGCACCACTGCCCTGTACACTTTCAGCTTTGTCTGGATGGTAATGCCTCTTCTGTTCCAGACATTAGGGTACAACCTGCCGAAAGTGGAGCTGGCTCTAGCAATTCTGACGTTCACTTCGTCATCGGTGGTGACATTTTGAGACAGTGTGCTGCCTAGGTATGTGAACCGGTGCACTGTGTTGAGTCTCTGGCCGTTGACAGTGATGTTGGGCTCTACGTAGGGCCTTCCAGGCGCGGTCTGATGGAGGACCTTAGTCTTCTTACTGTTGATTGTTAGACCAAAGTTTGTGCAGGCGCTGGAGAACATATAAAATTATTATATTAATAATTTAATGTATAACATAATTTGTTACTTAACTTATTTTGTATCATTAAAATATTCACAATAGACTAGATTTTTAAATTATAAGACTGAATAAGATATAGCACGTGTTATAGAGACAATCACATTATATGTTCAAGGGATGGTAGTATTTATATATATTTGTGTATAAACCTATTAATTTAATTTGATTTCAAAAATTCTTTACTACATTGATATCCGGATCTGCCATAAGTATTTGCCGAATCCGCATAGTGGCGAAAATATCGATAACCGGTATTCCGGATATTCGGCTGTCTCCTAACATTCAAATACATAAAAATTTAATTTTGGTGTTATCCTATTATTAGAAGCGAATAAAGTGGATGCCCACTTACGTATTTCACATATGGCTTGTGTATTCAAAGATGTTAGGGAAGGCAGACTGTCATTCTCGCATTAAGTTTTATAAAATTTTAAAATACGTAGTTTACAGCTAATGTTCATAGGAATATATATAAATAAAAAAATAAATAAAATTCAGGAATGAAATTTGTTTTGATAATTAATTCTTTATAACTAAAGATAGGTGAAATGAAACTACAAAAGCAAGTGTAATATATTCAAGTTTAAGATTAAAATAAATAAAAAAAGAAATACATAAAAAAGAAAGAATTATGCCCCTTGATACAATATGTGTTTAATTGTTATTGTTGAATTGACATCACGATAAATAATATCTAGAGAAACTGAATTCAATTTCAGAATTGTTAAGTAGGACATTATTAACTAAATTATACTATTCATTAACGAACTATAACGTGCAATATCGGTTCATTTATGATTAATTATTCGATAATATTAAAAAATTATCGATTAATTTAAATTAATCGTTAACAGCCCTAATATAAATATAAATAATCGGCATCCTTCCGTCTCGCAAGACGATGTTGCATACCTTTGGGTTGCGTTGCATTTCCTCATGTGGCTATGAGTGTTAATAAACACTGATATCCGATAATGTCATTCCTTGCCCAATGCCAATACCATTTTGTGCATACGAGTTACCTTAGTTCCATGTGAATTATTGTTCAGCTCGGCTAGTTATATTGTCAATTAGACCCGCTTATCACTTGAAACCCAATAATGTCAACACACTTGTCTTTTTGCGTAGTTGGTTAAGAGATTACATATGATAGAGAAATTCCAGGGTTATTTAGATTTTCAACAAGAACGTTTAATAAGTTTTACTTATGACATCATACATTTAAATTTCAAAATAAAATATTTATTATAAAATACATTGTATTAAAGACACATATTAGTTCAATTACTTTGAGATAATTTATCCGCTTTTACTTATTTTTAATGAGGGATAAGATATATGTTTTTAAATATCTCTTTAATCGCTATAGTTTTTTTTTCTCCACAAAATCGTCACAGGTTGTAAACAAAGAAGAAATGACAAGAATAAAACCTGTTATTCGGTGTCTAAGTATGACATTTTGTAATTATAATGGTATTATGATATAATTTACATCATGGAATGAGTCCTTCTTTACAAAACATTTGAACACCCCTGAGCTAGATGATAGATATCACATTATGAACGTAGTATCAATAAGTTGTCAAAATAAAATATATTATTTCTTCTAGCAAGTAAGCAATTTAACTTTAATCTTTCTTTATTGTTATTCACCAATTCAATGTAACTATTTGACACGATATTTGAATACATTTTGATGGCTCTGAAGCTAATTAAATGTTTAATCCATATAAAGAATCTAAAATTATTATAGCTAGTCGACACATATAATCAAGGTATGCCCCATTTAGTTGACATAATATTATCTATTACAGAAATTTATATGTGTAAATAAATCTATGAAATCAATTAAAGTTTAGTAGAGGTAGTTGACACACATATTTATATTATGAATATTTTAGTTGACACACATATTTATATTATGAATATTTTATGTGACAACAAATCTATGATATCATTAAATATTTAGTAGGGTAGTTGACACACATATTTATATTATGAATATTTTAGTTGACACACATATTTATATTATGAATATTTTAGTTGACAAGTTATGACCTTGTTTCAGACAGTTGTATTCTTATAAATTATAATTAAAACAAAAGAACTAGGCTGAAATGAATTATATTCATGTGACTATGTGTCCTTGTGTTATTGCGTAACTTTGTGCGTGTCTCAACTAGGGTTGTTAATTTCTGATTTTTAGTCAAAGTAATTATCGGTTACGTAAATCCGATTTTAAACCAATTATCATTTTACCGCTGACTTAATAGAAGTTAGGGATGTACTGGATATGGGCTCTGTTTCCGGCAAATCCAGAATCCGGCAATTTGTACAAATCCGGCTCCGGCTGGGTTTCAAAAAGGTGAATCCGAATCCCAAATAGAAATATATTATTATAAGGGGAATATGACGTGGAATAAGGAAATCACGTCACAGTTTTCGTTGAATTAAGAAAATGCTGTCCCACCCAGAATTGTTGCTGGGGCTGGCGAAGATGTTGTAAAAATCGGTGGAATTTTAGAAATGATGTTACACGCATTACGTAATGTAGGGGAATTACATTTTAAGTGTAGCCTATATCATGATTTCGACAATTTTGACTGCATTGATTTTTTTTTCTATTTTTGTCGATATCGGATATCAATAAATTTAATTACGTCACACTTTTCGCCAAGCAATAAATGTACTAATTTACAAACACACTGCACGGGATGCTCAAAACTTATAAATAAACACACCTTGACTAACATTTTGAATGAAAATGTCAGCATATGCGGGAATAAATTCCGCCCGCCTGACGACGAATGACAGAGACGGCGGTAAGTTCATATAAGGGATTTAAAAAACACATTTAGGGGCCCCAGCCTCGAGGAAATGGACATTAGAGTTATAGTGATTTAATATATGCTCTTAAGTTTTTATATAACAAGTTTGGTCAAAATACTGTATTTTCTCATTATCTAACACAGGGGTTCACAACCCCTGTGCCCGCGGGCACCATAGCGCCCGCGGAACGATTCGAATATGCCCGCCACTATTCGACAGAAACATAATTTTTTTCATAAACATTAATTACAAATGTGAATTATTTTTATTAATTTGTTAGAGTTTTAATTTTTTTGAGTGCCTAGATTTATTAAATGCGTTCGTATAATCTCAATTTTTTATGTATTAGTGGTTCCTTTGCTGACAGGACTTGTCGCAACTTGCCTAGCTGTGAGCCAGACTGAAAATTTCACGCTAGCCTGGAACGGGGAGTGCTATTTACACATCAGTCCATGTACACGCAGAAAACCCGAAGGGACGAACACATAGCACATGACTATAATTGCTTCGGCGATCATCGGCTCACTTCGGGTTTTCGACGTGTACAAGGAGTGTTGTGCAAATAGCATTCCCCACCTGGAATCGCTTTGTTGTCATTGTGATTGCGATTGCTGCCCGTTTTGAGTCACGACAGTTAGCTAGGAGACATCTTCGTTTTGATATTCCTTCTGAAATTTTTAAACCGCTAAACTAAAAGCGAGGTGCGTAATTTATTATATTAATTAGCGATAATCTATTATGATTGTGGGTATAGTTATAGTTCTTGTTAAAATACATTTATTCACATAATGTAGAACAGACTTGCGCCATATCATTGATATTATCTTGTAGTTCAATTACTATTTTTATTATTTATTTTTTTTGCCCTAAAATGACTGGACCGAGTAAAAGACAACGAACCTTTAATTTTAACAATGACTTGGAGGAATCATATTGTTTCGTTAATTTTAAAAATAAATGCGTTTGTTTGTTGTGTGGTAGTAGCATTGTAGTGCCGAAAAAACATAATGTTGAACGAACATTTCAGACAATTCATGACACTTTGTTGTAAAGTATCCTCTTAAATCTAAAGTAAGAAAGTAAAAATAAACATATGTCAACTAAAATCAAGTCTAACTGCACAACATACTGCTTTCACTTGACATGTGGAAAATTCTTAAAAGGTCATAATTGCTTCTTTCTAAATAATTTCTCATATGCTCGCAAAAAAGTAGAAAACGTTCATTGTTGGTGAGTTGTTTAAGGAACTATTTTTGAATGGTGCCGATTTTTTGTCTGATGGATTTTCGAACAGACGTGAGATTGTCTCAGCAATACAAGACTTACAGTTGTCAAATATCACCGTCACAAGAAGAATACATGCAAATGTCAACAGACATACAAAGACAGTTAAAGACTGGCTGGAAATATGTGACTGATTCTCTCTACAATTTGAAGAGTCAACCGATATATTAGATACCGCACAATTTGCACTTATGATGATATGTTATTTATTAACTTCACAGTAAAAGAGGATATGTTGCAAATATTACCTATGAAAGGACAGACAAAGGATGAGGATATTTATAATACATTCTGAACATACGCCAAGTCAATAAATATGCCTTTGCACAAGGTGGCTTCGATAACCACCGATGGCGCACCAGCATTGTTAGGTAAGAAAAAAGGATTTATTGCCCTCTGCAAGAAGGATACATCCTTTTCAAACTTTATGTCCTACCACTGTATTATCGACCAGGAAGCTCTGTGTTGTAAAATATTGCCATTTGAACACCTTATGAAAATAGTTACAAAAATAATCAATTCTATTCGAGCAGCTCCTTTGCAACATCGACTTTTCAAGGCCTTGGTAGAAGATACTGAAGATAAAGAACATCATCTTATTCTGCATACTGTAGTACGTTGGCTAAGTAAAGGAAAGGTTCTTACAAGATTTTTGAGTTTAATTGAAGAAATAAAAACATTTATAAACGATAAAAATGAAAATTATAATGAAATAGCTGACTATCGCTGGCTGATTGATTTGGGATTTCACAAAGACATCATGGAAAAATTGAATTCTTTAAATTTTAGTTGCAGGGGAAAGACAAAAACATAGCTGAAATGATAAGCTCTGTAAAGTCATTTAAAGCTATTTTAAATTGGATTTGTTGATATCACATCTGCAGATAAATTATATCGTGCACTTCCCACACATAAAAAATGCTAGGTAACAATGAACTAAACCGGTCATTATTTATATAGGATCATCAAGTGTTACAAAACAGTTTGAAGGAACATTTTTGAAGTTTACACATATTGAGCCAATGGTTTCCTTCAGTATTAATCCTTTTATTTGCAAAATAAATGTGATGGAAATGGCCGCATGTATTTCTTATTTTGTTCAAGGTAAGACTGAAGAACTAAAGTTGGAAGTTTTGGACCTTAAGAATGGCATTTTTCTAAAATACATTGACATATTGTTATTATGTTTTTTTATCAAATGTTTTGTTTGTATTTGGTTTTTTGCTTTCTTAGTTTATGTTTTGTATGCAATGTGTGTATGCAATTTTAATAAGAATTTGTTTTTGAAATATGTGTGTTTATTATTTATTAATAAAGTATGAATGTAAGAAAATAATTATGGGAAAATGAGAAGTTATGGAAGGAGTGTGTCGATTAAAAATAGATGCTGCCCGCCACCCTACCGATATTTTAGAATGTGCTCTTGAGTACAAAAAGGTTGGGAACCCCTGATCTAATACTTAAACTAATTTTTATATAGCTAATATTAGGAAAAAATACATTAAGAGGTTCCAGGGCCCATTCGGTTCAAGATGTACATTTTAAAAACCTGTTAATTTAAATTCATTTTCGTCATGGATATATTTCTCAATATCGTTAAAAACTGAGTGGAACATAATTTCTTAGAGGATACAAAAAAAAACATTTGGGGCCCTGTGCCCATTCGATGTGAGATGTAAATTTCAAATTGATGTTCAATTTAATGCAGTTTCATATGGATATATTTCTCAAGATCGTTAAAAATAGAATGGGAAATAATATCTCAGACATGTACGAAAATAAGTCATTGGGACCCCCGGACCTGACAAATTGAATATAAGAAATTCAGTGCCCTTTGTTATTTTAATATGGTCTACCAAGTTTTGTATACAAAGTTTGGTTAAGATCCATTCCTTTACTCAGTATCTAACACATAAACTAATGTTTATATAGCTCAGATAAGCAAAAAAGGACATTAAGGGCCTCAGGGCCCATTTAGTGTAAGATGTAAAGTTCAAAAAACACCTGTTTATTTCAATCAATTTCATGTTGGATACATCATCTATATTTCTCAAGATCTTTAATAATTATTAATTATAATTAAATGGGGAATAAAATCTTAAAAGTTTATGAAAAAATGCATTTTTTTCCCCCAGCCGCGAAGATATTGAATTTAGAAAATTTTTTCCCTATAGTATTTCCATATAAGTTGTTATATAAAAAGTTTGGTTAAGATCATTCAATTTACCCAATAGCTAACGCTGAAACAAATTTTTATATATATCATATAAGAAAAAAATCATATTATGGGTCCCCGCGCCTCATGAGTGTTAAATTTTGAAAATAAAAATGCCAGTTACCATCCCGGGAGCGTACTCAAAAGTCTCTAAAACTTTCATGGCGATCGGATGAACGGTTTAGTCAGCTATAAAGAACATGCATACATAAATACATACATACATACTTTCATTTATATATATATACAAGCAGACCCGTCATGCGTTGCAACGATCTCAGTAAAAAGTAATACATATAGTTAAAAAAGGAATTAATTTAAGGGTCACCGGACCCATAAGTTTAACATATGAAGTTCGAAAATCTGTTCATTTCAATCAATTTCATAACAAATATATCAATATTTATATCTATATTTCCCAATATCGTGTAAAATTGTATGGGTAATACAATTATAAAAGTTTAGTTAAAAAAATACATTTAAGGCCCCCAACCCCTAGGAAATCGTTATTTTGAGTTCAGTGTCCTATAGTAATTTAATATAGGCTCTTAAGTTTTTAAATACGGAGTTTGGTCAAAATCCAGTTATTTTCTCATTATCTAACACTTAAACTATTTTTAAATAGCTAATATGAGGGAAATATACATTAAGAGGCCCCCGGGCCCATTCAGTTCAAGGTGTACATTTTGAAAACCTGTTCATTTAAATTCAGTTTCATCATTGTTATATTTCTGAAGTTCTTTAAAATCTGAGTGGGAGATAATATCTTAGAGTATACAACAAAAAAAAGACATTTCGGGCCCCCGACCCAATCGATCTAAGATGTAAATTTCAAAAGGCTGTTCATTTTAATTCATTTCCATTATTGATATATTTCTCAACATCGTTAAAAATAGAATGGCTAATAATATCTCAAACATATACGAAAAAAACATTTGGGGCCCCGATGTGAGATGTAAATTTCAACATGCTGTTCATTTTAATTCAGTTTCATCATTGATATATTTCTCAAGGTCGTTAAAAATAGAATGGAATATAATATCTCAAACATATTCGAAAAAAACACATTTGGGGCTCCCTGCCCTGAAGGATTGGACATTAGACGTGCAGTGCCCTTTATTATTTTAATATGGGCTACCAAGTTTTTATATACAAAGTTTGGTTAAGATCAATTCATTTACTCAGTAGCTATCACATAAACTAATTTTTATATAGCTCAAATAAGCAAAAAAATGACATTAAGGGCCCCAGGGCCCAATTAGTGCAATATGTCAAGTTTAAAACCCCTGATTATTTCAATCAATTTCATAGCGGATATATTTCTATATATTTATCTAGATCTTTAATGCTTGAATGGTGAATTAAATCTTAAACCTTTTTTAAAATGAAGACATTTTGGGCCCCCAGCCCCGAAGAAATGTACATTAGGAAATTAGTGCCCTATAGTATTTCAATATTGGCTACCAAGTTGTTATATACAAAATTTAGTTAAAATCCATTAGTTACCTAATAGCTAACGCTTTAACTAAATTTTATGTAGCTCATATAAGAAAAATATCATATTATGGGCCCCCGGCGCCCAATGAGTGTTAAATTGTGAATAAAAAGGAGCCAGTTACCATCCCATGCGTACTCAAAAGTCTCCAAAATTTTCATGGCGATCGGATGAATGGTTTAGTCAGCTATAAAGGACATACATACATACATACATACATACTCTGATTTATATATATATATATATATATATATATATATATATAGAGAGAGAGAGAGAGAGAGAAAGATATAGATGGATAGGGTAAAAAGTAAAAAAAGAATATTAAAACAAAAAATCTTAATTGAATTTAAAATATTGATTTCATTGCTTTAGCTGTCAATCTTTTCTGTTCCCCGAAATCAGTTGGCACTAGCGCGCTTAACATACAGAAGATGGTCTGTGTAGAGCTAAACCTTGGTTTGAAACACATACATGTTTGGAAGCAATTAAGGAAGAGACTTGGAACATAAAAAAAACAATGACATCAAGATGTATTTCTTCAAAATTAGTTTTTCCTCCTTTCAAACTCTAAATCTCTCTTGAATTTCAACATTTCTTGTTCTTCAAATTTCTTTATCAACATTTAAATCTCTAATAAAAATGCAGGACTAAACAAAAATCATAGATAAGCGTAGGACGCAATAATCTTCTGTATAGAAGGAGCGTCTGTAAACAGATAAGATAAATTTCTTAACGGTAGTTAAGTCGACATTTCCTATAAAATAAATATGTATTCCTTAACAATTTTTTTTAATTCAAATGTTGGACCTAAAATATTTGTAATTGAATTCTAAGTAAATTAACTTTCAATCAAAAGGTTTGGTGAAAGTTATTTATTTCAAATATACTTTCTTAAAAACGTGATAAAACCTTAGCCGTCGTTTTCCATTACTTCTTTGTGTAATCAAAGATTTCAAAAACTTATCACCTATTGCCAATGTATAAAGTATCAATCCAAACAGAATTGTTCAATATGTTTTGTCAAAAACATAGTTTTCTGAAATTCAAAAATTATAAAAAGTTTAATAAATATTTGATTAGATTTTCATCAAAGAAGAGTTGAGGTGTTTAGTTTAAAATTAAACAAATCAAACATTTTTTTAAAGGTATGATTATTTTGAACATATTTGTTAATTATGTTTCAGATAAGATAAACAATAATTATAATATAATATTATTTTAACTTTATGAAAGATTAATTAGAATAATTCAAATCGTTTTCCTTTTGTTCAATATTGTATAGAGATGTTAAATATGCATAGATATAGGAATGAAAATATTAATCGCTCAACTTTCCACACTGCTGTCTAATGTAGTTGGGTTTGTATATATTACCCAAAATATATTTACTTCATAAAAATGTTTCTTTTCATTTGTAACTACTATAAAATAGTTTATAAAGTAGGTTTCGTAATTTGGTACACATTATAAAAATACGAATGTACGAATGGCCTAGCCAATTATTTTATTTTTAATCTTGAAACGCTTGAAGGGTAAAATTTACACTCCATTTTTCTTAGTTAATAGCTATATTTAATTTTATAAAAAATTTTGTAGAATGATTTTGATTTTTAAATTATTTTTTATCATCGCGAAAAATAAATAATTCTTTTGTTGCCATGTTAATGGAGAATTTAATAATTATAACGCATCGTATTCTTGTTTTAACGCAATGTCACTTGGGAAAAATAGCGTTTATATATTTAAAATGTCTGTTCTGTCTGTTCGAGCTTTGAAAAGCATCTCCTCCTGAACCATACCAGATAGAATAGAGGGTTCGGGTCTTTGCAAATATGTTAATGAGGTCTCAAAGATGTGCACGGGCCAAAAAATAAAATAAAAGGTTTACTGGATTACAAATATGAGTATTTTGACAATTTCTCGCCATTCATAACAGCAATCGGGTTGAAACAAACGCAAAACGATAGCTATTAATATTTATAACAACGTTGGAGAATGACTTTTTGAAAAATCTCTTTTTGTTCGACTTCCGTAATTTTAACAGCAATTTTTAGATAGCAATTGTTTTGTTTACTTTCAGCATTATTACTTTAAAATGACTTTTAATGTAATATAGAATGATAATTAATGGTGTTTTTCCGCTTTGTGAATGCTTATGTTACATTGGTGCGCGGTGCGCATTATATTGACACATTCTTGGTGTTTGTAGCGTGAGGGGATATGACGTCAAATTTTGTTTACTTTCAGAATTACTGATTTGAAATGACTTTTAATGTAATCTAGAATGATTTTCCTTGAATAAAAAAATCGAAAATTCCTTGTTTGAAATTGCGTTAAAATACTCATTCGAGTTTTTATGACTTATTTTTATATACATATTATTAATTTCTACGTGTTTTTTTTTCTTTGCAAGTAAAATGTGGCAATTTATAGCGGTATACCTTTTGTGACTGAATCTCCTATACTAGCAGACGAATGTCGTGTACATGGTGTATAGTAAAAACGGTATAGGTAGGACGTGAAGCCCCGTATATTCAATAGTCAGCTTACAGAGTTGGCTGTGCCAGATCTCCTTGGATTTCAACTCAATTTCTACAATCTTGGAACTGTCAATAGATCATTGTCATCGATTAGTGAAATAGCTAGTACGCATAAATAATCCATGTCCGTAAATTTCGTTTACAAAGTTTATGTGTTTATTTCTAATCTCCGATTGGTTGGTTAATAACATTACAATTCATCGATAGAAAATACTTTACATTTACATTTAAGAATATGAATTTATATATGAGTTGAATTGGAGAATATTATTTGTTAAAAATCAATATTCATAATTAATTTTAACATTTAAAATGCCACCTATGTATATGCAAATAAAAAATAGCGCATTAAAATATCCATATCAGTAGGATTTGAATATATATCATTACCGAAAATATACACATAGTAAGCAATGTACATTTTTTTAACAAAATATAAAATTAAATGAATATTGTGACGGAGTCGTTGTCTAGGGGTTGAGGTTCCCCCTTGGCCACAGATATATAACACGTAGACGGGTAAAAGACTCAGCAACGCTGGGTTGTTTTCTTTCAACGTAAGTTTAATGACATCAAGAATCTTTGAACATATATATGGCAAAGTACAATTGGCAGTTTACAGTTGATGGTCATACCATCCAGAGTCCTCGGCCCAGCTTGACCGTATCGGACCACGTTCACAAAACTCCACACTCTATCGTCCGTCTTTCACCTGCCTTGCAACTCGGCAACCCAACACTCTCTCCGCGACACGCAATGTCACCCCTATTATACCCCCGTCTTGTCCGACCGGTTTTGACTGGACCCTGGGTCATTCACCATGTCTCCCTTTGACCGTGGTCCTGTCAATTCATTACAACTTTCACTATATTCAATATTAAGCTTTTAATTCTAAGTAATGTAATTAAATAAATACAGTATTCCATCATTATTTGTGGGGCTTACGTTCTTAATTCCCCCCCCCCATACCCCCCGCCAGCGTGAAGGGAGAACAAACAATATATTGCATTCAGTTTTAAATCGCCTATGTATGAGATTATAAACGGGACTAAATCTTCCAAAAAAATTTCCAAAGGCTATCTTACTCATTAATATAGTAATAATGTAGTAATATTGCATGCACTTATGTATTTCATAAATGTATTTCACTAATGTAGTAATGATAATGTAAACATTTTGTGCTGCAATAATATTTTCATTTTACAAAAAGGAACTTCAGTTCAGGAGCAAAGTAACACCACATCGCATACCTACCTATACTCTATTACTGTATCGCGATGTCATTTCTATGCTTACAACATATGTATTGGAATTGACAAAACAAATTTAAAGGCAAACTTAGATAGATAAATACAGTACGCATAGTTCAAGTAATAATCATACAGTACAGTACAGTATATATTGTACATACAGTGTATGCATTTATACAAATAAATTCATACTGTAATAATATTTTTAAAAATAGATATTGTTTGTGCTCTCACCAATAATGAATGATAATAAAATGATGCGTTAATACAAGATTCTAGCCCGCGAATATGCGGGGCGACGATTAGGGAACCGCGAATATGCTGGAGTATATTTACTGTAAATTAATATTTAAATATTGATTTAAATTATAAATAGATATCAAATTATTCATCCATACTTTTTTCAAAGGGGTTTATGTTTACGTGATATCAAGTGTGTATGTAAATTTTTTAATATTTAATTTTTTAAACAGTTATATTTTTTTTTACTTTGAAAAGTCTCCAAGGAGAATTCCCGAACATGTTGTAAAATGCTCTCTGAGACATGGAGAAGATGTGCTCAATCTTCAGGTCGTAGTTTGGGTACATGACAGACTCAGTATATGTGCTCAATCTTCAGGTCGTAGTTTGGGTACATAACAGACTCAGTAGATGTGCTCAATCTTCAGGTCTTAGTTTGGGTACATGACAGACTCAGTAGATGTGCTCAATCTTCAGGTCGTAGTTTGGGTACATGACAGACTCAGTAGATGTGCTCAATCTTCAGGTCGTAGTTTGGGTACATGACAGACTCAGTAGATGTGCTCAATCTTCAGGTCGTAGTTTGGGTACATGACAGACTCAGTAGATGTGCTCAATCTTCAGGTCGTAGTTTGGGTACATGACAGACTCAGTAGATGTGCTCAATCTTCAGGTCGTAGTTTGGGTACATGACAGACTCAGTAGATGTGCTCAATCTTCAGGTCGTAGTTTTGGTACATGACAGACTCAGTAGATGTGCTCAATCTTCAGGTCGTAGTTTGGGTACATGACAGACTCAGTAGATGTGATCAATCTTCAGGTCGTAGTTTGGGTACATGACAGACTCAGTAGATGTGCTCAATCTTCAGGTCGTAGTTTGGGTACATGACAGACTCAGTAGATGTGCTCAATCTTCAGGTCGTAGTGTGGGTACATGACAGACTCAGTAGATGTGCTCAATCTTCAGGTCGTAGTTTGGGTACATGACAGACTCAGTAGATGTGCTCAATCTTCAGGTCGTAGTTTGGGTACATGACAGACTCAGTAGATGTGCTCAATCTTCAGGTCGTAGTTTGGCTACATGACAGACTCAGTAGATGTGCTCAATCTTCAGGTGGTAGTTTGGGTACATGACAGACTCAGTAGATGTGCTCAATCTTCAGGTCGTAGTTTGGGTACATGACAGACTCAGAGGCCTTAGCAAACGCAGCGAAGACAACTCCAAGGACCAGAAGGAATTTGAAAAGTGTGACAGTCTGTGAAAGTAGTTGAATTAGTTCATCATGTATTGGTTTTGAATTAAAGACTCAGGATTATAGATTTAACTATATAGGTCGAATGGACCCCTGCAATCAATCATTTTCTACGTAGAACCAGCGCAGGGGCCCTTGAATTTCTATTTTAAAAAATAATGAAAATGTCACAGTTAAGGGTGAATAAGAAGATAATTAACTCAAAGAATTCGAAAATTTGAATAATCTTTAAAGATATTTTTAAAAAACCATCAATTTGTCACATACTTTAAATATTACTATTATTATCTTACCTATTACAAACGCTACGTCTATGCAGAATATTTTACGTCCTACGCTTATCGATGCTTTATGTCTAGTCTTGCATGTTTATTATAGTTTTAAATGTTGAAATTGTGTTGTTTCCTGGTTGATCGGTCAAACCATTCCCCTCTCGAATTCCAGACGGTAAGGACGAGATTTTGTGTTTGTTCTTGTATAGTGTATACGAAAGAAGAAAAATGTTTTTATCACTATGTGTATCTGATGACTGTATTGGAATTTCTTTGTTTTGAATTTGCAAGTTACAATTAATAGCCTAATGTATTATTACAAATTATCTGGGGTTTTTTTCTTCTATCCTCTAGTGTTCCTTTAATCAATCGGAATATTCTTTAGTAATGAATCGGGCAGCTCTTTTTTAAAATATTCTATGTCTTTTCTTTGCTGGATGGGCCCCATACAGAAGATGTATATTCCAGTACATATATCAACAAAGTACGGTAGCACTTTAGTTTCATATTTGTATTACATCTGTTAAAGTCTTTCTTTTTAAATCTTAATATTTTGTTGGATTTGTTAGTTATTGAATTGATTTTTTTAATCCTTGAAAACTTCTCATTTATTATTACTCCAAATAATGTTTGCATCTTTAGTTAGAGTTAGTTGTTTTCCATGAATAATTTTTTTTTCTTTGTTACTCTTCAAATTTCACACTTTTCTGAATGGGAAGACATGATCTAAGTATGGCGCATTCGTCAATCTATATTAAGCTACTTAAATGTTTGAGATCAACCATTGTATTGTACAAAAAGAGACCTATCCTGTATGGTTTTATCATGTGTACCATGATTTTGTGTATTCAACGGCTTTGCGAGTATCCAATGTTTAAAATAACATTTAAAAAACGTATATACGAAAAGAAACTATATTGCTTGTACCTGGTCCAGAGAAAATTATGATATTAAGAATACAACACCTCTAACTTCTATCCGAGTGATGATGGAAATATGTAGCAAGTTTGGTCAGTAAACGAATGATGATGGAAATATGTGACAAGTTTGGTCAGTAAACGAATGATGATGGAAATATGTGACAAGTTTGGTCAGTAAACGAATGACACACAAATCCGGCCAGCCACAAACATTGTCTTTTATTATATATGAATATGAGGCTTACCATTTGACCAATAATGGCGAGCAAAGGGCCTAAGAAATTACTGGCGTAGAATTTCTCAAACATTAGAAAAGCAAATGCTATGAAGTCCAGGCTATAGACGATCTTTGTCCACCCCATCAGGTCAGTATTGAGAGGGTCAGTGTAGGCAACAAGCCGCAGTGAAAATGCCAGAATGAACAATAAAACAGCTGTCATGTCGAGAAGGTTTTTCACAGACTTGAAATAATTCTTCCAATTCGAATACATCTGTAGGGTGATACCATATAGAGAAAATATTAGAGAAAACAGTGAAACAACATTGTAGCTCTTTATATAAAATATCATAACCGAAAATATACAATTTTATAAAACTAAATATTTTTTCTTTTCAAAATAATTTTTTAAAAGTTGAGTCCTAAACATTATAGAATCATATGTAGAAAACGTAAACGGATTTAAAGAGGGCTAAACAGTTTTGTCAACAAAAATCTCAGCAAAAATCTTCATTGCATAAATATAGAAACATATATTGCTAGTCTATTAGCAAAAAACGCAGAGTTGACAGGCTTTCTTTGTTTTCTTTGGTGGATGGGTCCCATACAGAAGATACATATTCTAGTACAAGTCTCACCGTGTTAGTTTTATAGCCTTATTACATCTGTATTGATTTTTGATGGGTATTTATATTTATATTTTATATATAATTAAAGCTTTAAAATGTATAAGTTTATTCTCACCAATTATGTGTCCCTCTTTTGATTTCTTTTAGAGCCGTTTAGCCGTCCAATTGTGTATAATGTTCCGTTTAGCCGTCCAATTGTGTATAATGTTCCGTTTAGCCGTCCAATTGTATATAATGTTCCGTTTAGCCGTCCAATTGTGTATAATGTTCCGTTTAGCCGTCCAATTGTGTATAATGTTCCGTTTAGCCGTCCAATTGTGTATAATGTTTTTATACTTATGAATGTTCAGAGACCTTCCTACACACCTCAATGAACAATGGTATGATGTATGCACTAAACACATAGTCGGTCCAGTGAATGTCATTTGCTTTTAGTACGTACATCAGAATCCCAGTGTATATTATTAAGTTGAAAAGTAGACCAATCTGACGAATTGTAACATAATGGAAAAAAACTACAATGAGAATTCAGTTTTAAAATTCTAAAACAACATTAAATAATGAATGTTTAAAGCTAAAAATAGGAAAAATGTTCACAAATTGACTAGTAATGATGACCTTTTAAAAATGTTTTATATTATTTTATAACTGTGTCTTTATATAAAAATGTATTATAATGTTATGTTATTATATTAAAGTCATTTAATATATTATATCATTGTGTTCATATATAAAGGAATTACACTATTCGATTAAAAAAATATATAATTATATTTTTAATTGTTCTATTTTATTTACTACATACTAGCTGTTATACCCGGGATCACGGACCTGCTTTATGGATCCCAATTTGTATTTCTTCAAGTACGATCCCGTTTCATTATACATTTCCACATATGATTTCAAACTCTTTGAGATTACATGCCCGATTAGGATCCCGTTGCACCAAGGGATCCCATTCGTGATGCAATCCCTTTCCCTGATATGATCCCTTACATTCTTAGATGTATGGATTGTAGTTCCAATCAGTGCTGCCAGTGACAATTTTGGGAAAAACCTAGCCAACATGTCCAAAAAAACCTAGATCTGACAGAAAAAACCTAGACACGCTAAAATAAACAAATATGACGTCACAAAGCTTTCTAAACAAAGAAAAAAAAGTATTTCTTATTTGAAAATGAGCATTTTTCAAATCATTTTATTGTCATTTACGTATTTATTTAGCGTGAGGCTTCAATCTAATATCGTTTTTACGCGGGAAGTCATTTAAAACGTCATTAAATAAATAAGTGGAGCTTTCATTTAAAGAAGTGGTTCCCAAACGTTTTTTACTCGTGGACCCCTTGGGGTCCATAGCGACCACTTTGGGAACCACTAATTTAAAGTTTCGCGTTTTTGATGTGACGTCACATGTTTAAAAAATCCATAATATATAATAAATGTTTTGTTATTTGATTCCCTTTTAGTCAATATATTAATAATTCAAAGTAAAATAATAAGTATAAAAATGCATATAGTTATAGGCTATACTATTTCAACCTAATTTTAAAGCTTAAAATTAATAAATATTATATTTAAGAGTCAATCAGCGACTTCAATCGTCTTGACCTAATTAAATTCTTAACCACTTGGATTTGATAGTCCCAAAATTAATATTTTTATTATTATTTTTAGACTCAGATATCTATCATTCTTGATTGAATTAAATAAACAAGATCTACAATAATAGTTGTAGCTTACTTTCTTGTAGAATTAGGTTCGTCTGCATTTTCAAACCAAACTTTCCTTCCAACATTCCTATTACTAGTATTAGTATTACTATTGTGGTAACACTTTGACGTCGTTGAGAGGAGTGTGCGCTCATGAACTTACGAATTTAACTTGTCAATATCCATAATAAAAATAAAAATAATTTTTGTTTAATATGGAAATATAATGTTGTAAATTTCGAAAATCATGCATGAAAGCTAATTCTTATTTATTAAATGATCATTTACACACATAAAATTGGACGATGTGACAAAAATGTCCGCCATTTTGTTGACTTTTGAAAGCAGATTCGCGCGATGCGATGTAAAAATCAAATTATTTGCGCGTATACGGGCGTATACTGGCGTTTTTCACTCTGCAAGTGTAGCCACGCACACTATGTTATTGCATTTGTTTTTCAAGAGGTTTCAGATGCGCGTTGGCGCGAATACTAGATTGGCGAATTCACGTGCAGTGTAGCCACAGCCTTAAGTTAAATTAGTTTCTACTATAAGTATTTGTAAATTATACTTCTACTTGCATTTACTCATCACTTATGTCATCTTCCTTAGAAATGACAATCTTATCAGCATTCTTGGAACCATTCTTATGTTATCTAATACAGACGCTCTTTTTTATACAGAAGATAATTCAGTCATAGCTTTATCCATTGTTTATGTCTCGTATTGAATTTACATTTGAGTTTTACATGTTGATAGAGTGTTGGTTTTCTTCATTTGATCAGGCAACTCATTCAACTTCCGAATTCCGGACGGAAAGAACGAGAATTTGTATGTGTTTGTTATTGCATACGAAATAGGAAAATTGTTTTTATAATTATGTCTATCTGAGCGTTGTGTAAGATTATCTTTGGTCTATACCATGTATACTTGAGAGAATATTCTCTCAACGCAGGCAGAAGAAAATGGTAGTGCTGTTAAATTTTTCATAAAGTCTAATAAAATTGAAAATTTTTGCTCATTCAAGCTGTTTTATCGTGTACCAGATTTCTTTAGACAGATGGCACCACAGTTGCGCCATCTTTCGAATTTAGTGGAACAGAGCCTTAGATATCATAATGTAACATTCCAGAGCGGTTGAAAAAAACTGTTGCCACCAACGGCTTAATTTTATTTTTGAAAAATCGAATTTATTTAGGATATTATGTGCACATATTTAATAATATTTGTACTTTAACAGAGTTCAATTACATATTTTTTAAAAAACCTAGATTATGGCTATTTTTGAAATAAAAAACCTATACAAGGTCGAAAAACCTAGATCTAGATTGAAAAACCTATCGCTGGCAGCACTGGCTCCAATCATTATTTACAATGTATCCCTTAAAAAGGGATGGAAAGTCAGTGGCATGCCACTTAATGCAGTAATTAGCAAAGTAATGTTAGATTATGTCGCGTGATATATATCGAACAAGTATTATAAAATAAGTCAGTATATTCATTTATTCTATTCAAATACTTACATTTATTTAAGAAAGTTTCCATAGATTGACTTATAATTATCATTAATAATAATATATAAATCTTTATTATAAGAAATAAAATATTAAGTAATACCATGTTATAATATATAATGTTAATTTTCTTTATCTTAGAATTTATAATTATTTTTAATGAATAATTTTACAGTTGATTTATTTTCCTTTGAACATGAGTCGTTAATATACCTATTAACATTATGTGTTCAGGTGCGTAACTACCAATTCAAAAAATAAATAGAGGTAAAACAAAATTTAAAAAAAAACTAGTTTTTATTAGTGAACTAAAAGGAATAAAATAAATAAAGGTAAAAATATGATTTTTAAAAACTACGTTTTTTTAGTGGACTAAAAAGAAGAAGATAATTTAAAACTTATAAGTTCCAGTACTTCGATTTAATATGACTAAAAGCGTGGGGTGGGCGTTTATGAGGTTTAATATATGCGGTTCACTCATTCTCTCACTTATAGATCTCTCCTTTGCCTTCTAAATTATAAATCTTTAATTTTTATACCAAACGCCCGCTCCACGATAATTGTCATATTAAATTGAAGTACGTGAACTTATAAGTTTGAAATTGTTTTTTTTTATTTTGGGTTGTCTTGCTTACGATCATTTTTTTTACCTTTATTTATTTTATTCTTTTTAGTCCACTAATAAAAACGTTGTTCTTTAAAAATATTTTTTTACCTCTATTTATTTTACCAAACACCTCATCAGCGCCCGCCCAACGTTTAAATGTTATATTTTATGTAAACTAAAAGTATGTGTAATTTTTTTTTCAAATTAAACATCTAATTTAAAATCATGTTTAAACCAGAAAATTTAATTTTTTACATTCATATATATGTTTGTTTAATTGTTGAACCCGGGATGGTTCTGTTTAAACAAGTTTAATTTATATTCTCTATTAGTGGCACGCCACTTGATTTCGCTCTCTTAAATTCCTGTATAATAAAAGGAAATGTTCTGTGCGCTCATCGATAGCGATTGGTCCCTCAAACTCCTAGACTCCTACAGCCAATCAATGGCGGAGAAAAATATGTCTCATTTACAGATTCAATGACGTTCAAAACGAGTTATATTTTGGTGCAGTTTTTTTTTCAAAGAGTTTAGTTTTAGGGGTGCGTGTTGGGATTTGTAATAAAAAACATTGTAATTCAGGGCTATTTATTATAACTCTGGAAACACCGTGGTGTGGGGGGATAGGGTGTCTGGAAAGACCGCGGTGTTGGGGCAGGTAGTCTTTTGACAGACCATGGTGTGGGGAGGTTGGGTCTCTGGACAGATCGGTAGGTTGGGGGGGCGTAGGGTCTCTGGACAAACTGGGTTGGGTAATGTTGTTATAACAATAATGTATATTTTTTGACATTATACACATGTATGGCCGGTAGAGACTGCGGGTCTCTCGACAAACTGCGGGGGAGGGGTTGTAGGGTCTCGGGACAGACCACGTGTGGAGAGGAGGTAGAGCCTCTGGAAATTCCGCGGCGTAGGGGTGTAGGGTCTCTGGACAGACCACGTTTGGGGGAGGTAGGGTCTTTTGACAGACCGCGGTGTGGGAAGGAGGTAGGGTCTCTGAACAGACGGGGTTGGATAATGTAGTGATGTCCTTCCATGAACTTCACAGGTCACTCTACACTTATTCCCGTCCATGGACGGGAAATGTTGCTAGTGAAGGATAATTAGCAAATGAATTGCTTTGTTTCTCTTAAACAGGTTATAAACTGAGAAAGATTAAAACAAACTGATGAAATTTATTCATAATTTTATATTTTAATTTTTTAAAATAAATAGTGATTTGCTATAAGAAATACTCTTGATTCAATTCACTTTGTCGTTGCTTCACACTTGACTAAAAAGTTAATGATTGTTGTAAGATTAATTTAAACACAAATCTACTTCGACTTTAATTTTTTTTAAAATACAACAAAAAACAAAAAACCGCACAAGACCATGCTAAAACAGTTCTTAAAATAACATTACAATATCGTTGATACACCTAACACATCTTTTTTACTCTAGAAATGTATTAATAGCAGAGTCTTACGACAGCTGCTGTAACTACACTTGTAAAAATTGTTTTAATAACAAGGAAACTGGACATAGTACATTTATAACAACTATGTTAATAAGAAGGAAATGTGACACCTAACATATGTTAATAAGAAAGAAATGTGACACCTAACATATGTTAATAAGAAAGAAATGTGACACCTAACATATGTTAATAAGAAAGAAATGTGACACCTAACATTATATAACAAACTTGATAACAACAAGAGAGTTCAGACTATAAATATTTTTAATAACGGATACTGCAACATATTGTGTGAGGATTCAAGTATTTTCATTTTTCTTTATAGTTGTATGATTTGACTCTATCTGTTCGGGGCATGCGTACATCGGTAATCTGCTTAAAGAACAAACTAAATTGTAAGATGTATACCGTATCTATACCCGCCTACCAGGCAGACACATTAACAGATTTGCAAACTAGCCAAAGACTGAGAGACACACATCTCTCATCTCATTGCCTGTCATCCCATCTGGGTCATAGGTCACAAAGACTCAGAGACACACATCTCTCATCTCATCGCCTGTCATCCCATCTGGGTCATAGGTCACAAAGGCTCTCCAGGCATCCCGCCGGTCCAGCGCGATTCTCTTTAACTGTCCCCGTTTGTGCTTTTTGGTGTCAGATTAAAATTACTATTTCCAAGTTATTTTGGGTCGGCCACTTCAGCTCAGACAATCTGAAGCTATGTCAACGATTGTTCAGCTCGGCTGGTTATATTGTCAATAAGACCAGCTCATCACTTGAACCAAATAATGTCAATGCACTTGTCTGTTTGCTTTGTTGGTTAAAAGATGTCATATAAAGAAGAAATTCCAGTGTTATTTCGATTTTCAACTAATACATTTAATAAGTGTTACTTATGACACCATAAATTTCAATTTTAGGATTTAATCGAAATTAACGATTAATTAATCGTTATTTTTTCGACAGTTGACGATTAAATTTAAATTAATCGTTAACATCCCTGGTATATTTATAATATATATTTATATATGTTTAACAATAAGGATGCATAGAGGGATAACACATTTTATTTAAACATCTGGTGTTATCATCACGGACATTCATTAAAATGTCATTTCTCATCTGCTTCGCTCCATAAAGAACCGCAAGGTGTCTTTATAATGAACATTGTCTGAAGCGATCTTAGCTGAAAAATTGTCTTTTTATTACTTTTATTAATCTAATATATAAAGATGAAAGTTTGTTTGTTTGTTTGTTACCATAGAATTCCACAACGTTTGACCTAGGGTGCTGAAATTTTGCATGGGACCCTCATTTGACCCGGGACAGGTCATAGGCTATGTTTCAACCCCAGGTGACCACCCCTAGAGTAAGGGGGTCCATTATTTTGCTTTTTTTGCTGATATGAGCTTTATAAAGATTATTTTGAGCGTTAGCTACTGTGTATAATAAATATTCTTGACCAAACTTGGTATATAAGAACGTGAGAGCCTTTATTAAAATACTGCAGTGAACTGAACTCATAATGTACATTTCTTTGGGGCCGAGGGCACCAAATGTATTTTTTCGGGTAATGTTTACGATTTTAGCCCCCATTCAATTTTATAAGATCTTGAGAAAAAAATAAAGAGATAAATTTCATTTATTCCTCTTAACAGCAATAAATAGTTTTATTTAGTTCACACTTCTTAGCATCAATAAACAGAAAATTAAATCAAGGTACCCTGGGTAGGGTTAGCCCCCCCCCCACACACACACACACTCTAAAGTCGTCACACTTTCGAACAAACATTTTGTTTTTTATTAACAAAATAATTAAAATCTATATATATAATTCTCTTCATGGGACCATGCCAGGCAAGTAAGCAGCAAAAATATGTGCAACCGAGCATGACGAATGACCCTTGCTCGGGTCAACTAAACACAGTTAACGGTTGGCAAGCGAAGGTAGTGGAGGGGTGGGGCATGTCTTGAGACAGCAATGTTTTTTACATTCACTTTCGAAGTTCCTGCACAGTGTGTATGTATTTCGTAGTATATTGGTTATTACATCCGCCTAACATGCGGAAGGTCTTAGGTTCAAGCCCAAGTGGCAACATATGTTTTTTTTTAATTTTTAAAAATGTCAATGCCTATTCTTTTCCCCCCTTTCTTAGCAAACATAAACACCGCTTCGCATGTCACGGAAAAAAAGCTTCGTTCAATGTTATATCAATTCCTTCACCAGGTACCTGTCTGTTTCTGTTGGTCGCATGTTTCGTTCATGGACGAAGTTGTTGCTCTCCAACTTGGCTTCATGGCTGTAATATTTGTTTATATATTGTGGCGATGTCCTAAATACTTACCAGATATGCTTCGGTGGTCCCCCATCGTTCACCTGCGTTGTTCCCATTTGTTCGTGCTACTGTTTGTGTCCGTTCTCCCCTCCCTTTTTTCTTGCACTATCTATGAGCAAGTCTGCGGCGTATGCTACGCCGCGGGGCGTCTAGTTTAATATAAAACACATGGCCGAACCCGCCCCCTCCCACTTGTCACAAACTGTCACACTTTCTTACACCCCTCTCACCTCTGAAGTGTGACATACTTTATGGATGGCCCCTAATTAAAAGTAAATAACTGTGTTGGTAAAACCTTAATTAAAGTACATATAGACGTATTAAAATTTAAGGCGTAAGCATATATACGAGTTTAAAGTTAATTATATTTATATTTGAAAAGGTATTCGTCAAAAAGTTTATAATTTATCAAGAGATTTGTCTACAAGAAGTTTATTTTTAATTAATGCAATTTGTTTATTTGACATTGATATCATATTTTTAAATAACGATTCCGTCTTGATTTCAATTTGGACAGTTATGTTTTTGTGAAAGAACACATTACAATAGAAATATTAGTGGTTATGATAATATTAGTAATTAATTTTATTAATACAAATATATCCATAAACAAACACTAATTCTTGTCTTTATAAAACAAGTGTAATGATTTAATTTTTAAATTAAAAACCCGTAAAAAAAACAAGTTTTTGACTATAAATCCTTTATGTACGAGACGTAACTAAAAGAATGTTCATTATAATACGCAGCGCAAGACCATCCAGAAATACAAAATTGCAGTTGTGTCGTAAAAAATGTTTAATATAATGCGCACCGATCAGGAATATGTTTATAAAAAGAGCTGTCAATAAAATACGCACCTTATTGCGCGACAGAAAGGTTGTTCAATATAATACGCACCGCGACGCTCTATCTAAAAAATAGCATGATACATAGGAATAAATAAAATAATCTAAAAAATCAATAATTTAATTATCGTACATGCGATCGATCTGAAATTTTGATAGTTTGTTTTTATTATCGGTACAAAACTGCCTGCTAAATTTCAGCTCGCTAGCTTACAAGAAAATGGTTTAAAAATCGATCCAAAGTTTTGGCGACAAGCAAGCAAGCAATCAAGGGCGGCCGCAGACACCACGAGTTAATATAGACGATTTAATTTTAAAAAAACGGTAAAAACCAAGTTTTTCACTACAAATCCTTTATGTACGAGACGTAACTAAAAGAATGTTCATTATAATACGCAGCGCAAGACCATCCAGAAATACAAAATAGCAGTTGTGTCGTAAAACATGTTTAATATAATGCGCCCTGATCAGGAATCTCTATATATATAAGACGCATTTGTTGTCTGTCCGTCGTCTGTCTGTTCCCTTATAACTCAAGATCCAGACAACCAAATAACGTGAAATTTGGTACACGTACACAAAATTATACCGGAAAGGTTATTAAACAGGTTTCGTTCCTTATATGTAAGATACTGGGGCCCGGGGGCCCAAAATGTAGTTTTTCCCTATATGAGCTATATAAAATAAAAATTATTGAAAATTAAGACGTAAAATAATGACGCAAATTAATAAACATTTTGGTGTCGAGATTAACAAGAAGGCGATTATCGCCATAAAATAATTTTTTTGTTGTTGTTGCTTTGTTGTTGTTGCTTTTGTTGTTGTTGTTGTTGTTGCTTTGTTGTTGTTGTTTTTGTTGTGTTGTTGTTTTGTTGTTGTTTTGTTGTTGATGTTTTTGTTGTTGTTTTGTTTTTGTTGTTGTTGCTGTTGTTGTTTTTGTTGTTGTTGCTGTTGTTGCTGTTATTGCTTTTGTGTTGTTTTTGCTGTTGTTGTTGTTGTCCACATCCCTTGCCCTGCGACGTCAATGTCCTTCATGTTGTTGTTGCTTTGTTGTTGTTGCTGTTGTAGTTGTTTTTTTGTTGTTGTTGCTTTGTGTTGTTGTTTTGTTGTTGATTTTGTTGTTTTTGTTGTTGTTTTGTTTTTGTTGTTTTGTTGCTGTTGCTGTTTCTGTTGTTGTTTTTGTCGTTGTTGCTGTTGTTGTTTTTGTTGTTGCTGCTGTTGTTGTTAAACCCGGGCATAGCCGGGTACTTGCCCCTAGTATATATATAAGACGCATTTGTTGTCTGTCCGTCGTCTGTCTGTTCCCTTATAACTCAAGATCCAGACAACCAAATAACGTGAAATTTGGTACACGTACACAAAATTATACCGGAAAGGTTATTAAACAGGTTTCGTTCCATATATATAAGATACTGGGGGCCGGGGGCCCAAAATGTAGTTTTTCCCTATATGAGCTATATAAAATAAAAATTATTGAAAATTAAGACGTAAAATAATGACGCAAAATAATAAACATTTTGGTGTCGAGATTAACAAGAAGGCGATTATCGCCATAAGATAATTTTTTTGTTGTTGTTGCTTTGTTGTTGTAGTTGTTGTTTTGTTTTTGTTGCTTTGTTGTTGTTGCTTTTGTTGTTGTAGTTGTTGTTTTGTTTTTGTTGCTTTGTTGTTGTTGCTGTTGTTGTTGTAGTTGTTGTTTTGTTGTTGTTTTGTTGTTGATGTTTTGTTGATGTTTTGTTGTTGTTTTGTTTTTGTTGTTGTTGCTGTTGTTGTTTTTGTTGTTGTTGCTGTTGCTGTTGTTGTTGCTGTTGTTGTTGCTGTTGCTGTTGTTGCTTTTGTGTTGTTTTTGCTGTTGTTGTTGTTGTCCACATCCCTTGCCTTGCGACGACAATGTCCTTCATGTTGTTATTGCTTTGTTGTTGTTGCTGTTGTAGTTGTTGTTTTGCTGTTGTTGCTTTGTTGTTGTTGCTGTTGTTGTTGTAGTTGTTTTTGTTGTTGTTTTGTTTTTGTTGTTTTGTTGCTGTTTCTGTTGTTGGTTTTGTCGTTGTTGCTGTTGTTGTTGCTGTTGCTGTTGTTGTTGCTGTTGTTGTTTTGTAGTTGTTGTTTTGTTGTTGTTGCTGTTGTTGTTGCTGTTGTTGTTGTAGTATTTGTTTTATTTTGTTGTTTGTTTTTGTTGTTTTGTTGCTGTTGTTGTTTTTTTGTTGTTGCTGTTGTTGTTAAACCTGGGCGAAGCCGGGTACTTTCCCCTAGTATGTTTATAAAAAGAGTTGTCAATAAAATACGCACCTTATTGCGCGACAGAAAGGTTGTTCAATATAATACGCACCGCGACGCTGTATCTCAAAAAAATATCATGATACATAGGAATAAATAAAATAATCTAAAAAATCAATAATTTAATTACGGTACATGCAATCGATCTGAAATTTTGATACATTGTTTTTATTATTGGTACAAAACTGCCTGCAAAATTTCAGCTCGCTAGCTTACAAGCAAGTGGGTTAATAATCGATCAAAAGTTTTGGCGATAAGCAAGGGCGGGCGGCCGCAGACACCACGAGTTAATATAAAGGATTTAAATAAAACAAACCCGTAAAAACAAAGTTTTTGACTATAAATCCCTTATATATGAGACATAACTAACAGTATTGATTATTTTCAAACATTTACAGACTGAATCTGTCTTAACTCAACTTTGCATCATAACCCTAGTGGGGGGGAGGGGTGGGTGGGGGGGAGGGGTGGGTGGGGGGGAGAGGGGAAAAGTCTTGTCACCGATTCGCTTGACCGAGCTCAGAGTGACACGTAAAATGTAAACAAAAGCGCCCCGTCGCTTCGTTGGGTCGCCTCAATGCGTGAGCTCAAAATTTACCGTGGGAAAAAAACAATAACAAACCGTGAATTTAAATTACATACCTCATATAAGGATAAACTAAAAATGCATTAATTTAATTACGCTTCGATCCATCGATCTGAAATTTTGATACGATGCATTGTTAGGTCAGACGGGTCAGTGTGCCAAATTTCAGCTCGATCGAATCACTGGAAGTGGGTCATTTTTGACTTTTGTTTTTCCGCCCGCCCATGAGATGATGAGATGATGAGATGACGACAGAGACGGCCGCGAAGTTAATATAAGGGATTTAAAAACAAAAACTTTTGTTTTCATATCGAATGTGAATTTAAATTGTATTTAGAAGTGGCGCCGCACCATAAAGCACCGTGTTGGTGTATTAAATATGAAAATGTTTTGGAGAGAAAATAGCAGGCAATACTAATTATCTTTTTAAAAAAATTAAAGTATAATTTGCAATCTATGAGACTTATTATACATTACTTATGCTGTTGAAATATTATGTTTAATGTAACTAAAAATAATATTTAACATTATGGCACCTAAATTACAAAATAAAATTTAAAATCGGAATGATTTAAAATTTAATAAGATATGCAATTTCTACATTGACTGTAATATATAAACATATCTAAATCTTCATCGACCGTAACAGCAACTTTCAGATTTCAGTTATCAAAGTGTCATTACACTTGATATCCATCCTTTTAGAAAGGATACATTTTCAATAACGTTTTTGTGGTTATTCTACCCCCGATAAACGTTGATCCGTTTATAACAATAAGTTCATTTCACAGGTTTAAGATATAATTAAAAACAAAAACTAGAAACTTAATGTTTATAACAGTACACAACAGTGCTGCTAACTCAAGGTGCCAACTTTTCCCAGACAGGAGTAAAAAAATTCCGAAATTAGATTAAAAATTCCCACATGCATTAAATTCTGTTGGCGAAGCAATCTCAAATATTCCCTTATTTAAGGCCAAATTCTCATAAATTACCATTTATATAAATTTTGCTTAAAAAAATCCCACGATTTGGGAAATTTCCCCAGGCGTTAGCAGCACTGGTAAACAACTAACCTTCCATATGTTTACAAAATGAAAACATTAAAAATAATAATTTTAGTTTTTTTTCTTCAAAAAAAAAGAGAAATTTCGACATGTTATTTTAAAAACACTAAATTAAACATGCATATTTCTCATATCTCACGTGATCTGCTTGTAATATAGAGATACGTTACAAAAGTATTTCAGAAGTTTCTAAATAATAAGAGAACGTAGACTGTAGACTTTTTCAAACAACCGTCAATATGAGATAATAGACATTACGTGATCTTGAGGATGAGCCCCGAGACAAGATCATAACAAACACTGAGACTACACAGCTCACACTTCTATCATAACAAACACTGAGACTACACAGCTCACACTTCTATCATAACAAACACTGAGACTACACAGCTCACACTTCTATCATAACAAACACTGAGACTACACAGCTCACACTTCTATCATAACAAACACTGAGACTACACAGCTCACACTTCTATCATAACAAACACTGAGACTACACACACAGCTCACACTTCTATCATAACAAACACTGAGACTACACACACAGCTCACACTTCTATCATAACAAACACAGAGACTACACAGCTCACACTTCTATCATAACAAACACAGAGACTACACAGCTCACACTTCTATCATAACAAACACAGAGACTACACAGCTCACACTTCTATCATAACAAACACAGAGACTACACAGCTCACACTTCTATCATAACAAACACAGAGACTACACAGCTCACACTTCTATCATAACAAACACAGAGACTACACAGCTCACACTTCTATCATAACAAACACTGAGACTACACAGCTCACACTTCTATCATAACAAACACTGAGACTACACAGCTCACACTTCTATCATAACAAACACTGAGACTACACAGCTCACACTTCTATCATAACAAACACTGAGACTACACAGCTCACACTTCTATCATAACAACACTGAGACACACAGCTCACACTTCTATCATAACAAACACTGAGACTACACAGCTCACACTTCTATCATAACAAACACTGAGACAACACAGCTCACACTTCTATCATAACAAACACTGAGACTACACAGCTCACACTTCTATCATAACAAACACTGAGACTACACAGCTCACACTTCTATCATAACAAACACTGAGACTACACAGCTCACACTTCTATCATAACAAACACTGAGACAACACAACTCACACTTCTATCATAACAAACACTGAGACTACACAGCTCACACTTCTATCATAACAAACACTGAGACAACACAACTCACACTTCTATCATAACAAACACTGAGACAACACAACTCACACTTCTATCATAACAAACACTGAGACAACACAGCTCACACTTCTATCATACAAACACTGAGACTACACAGCTCACACTTCTATCATAACAAACACTGAGACTACACAGCTCACACTTCTATCATAACAAACACTGAGACTACACAGCTCACACTTCTATCATAACAAACAGTGAGACAACACAACTCACACTTCTATCATAACAAACACTAAGACTACACAGCTCACACTTCTATCATAACAAACACTGAGACTACACAGATCACACTTCTATCATAACAAACACTGAGACTACACAGCTCACACTTCTATCATAACAAACACTGAGAATACACAGCTCACACTTCTATCAAAACAAACACTGAGACAACACAACTCACACTACTATCATAACAAACACTGAGACTACACAGCTCACACTTCTATCATAACAAACACTGAGACAACACAACTCACACTTCTATCATAACAAACACTGAGACAACACAACTCACACTTCTATCATAACAAACACTGAGACAACACAGCTCACACTTCTATCATAGCAAACACTGAGACTACACAGCTCACACTTCTATCATAACAAACACTGAGACTACACAGCTCACACTTCTATCATAACAAACACTGAGACTACACAGCTCACACTTCTATCATAACAAACACTGAGACAACACAACTCACACTTCTATCATAACAAACACTGAGACTACACAGCTCACACATCTATCATAACAAACACTAAGACTACACACACAGTTCACACTTCTAACATAACAAACACTGAGACTACACAGCTCACACATCTATGATAACAAACACTGAGACTACACAGCTCACACTTCTATCATAACAAACACTGAGACTACACACACATCTCCCACTTCTATCATAACAAACACTGAGACAACACAACTCACACTTCTATCATAACAAACACTGAGACTACACAGCTCACACTTCTATCATAACAAATACTGGGACTACACACACAGCTCACACTTCTATCATAACAAACACTGAGACAACACAGCTCACACTTCTATCATAACAAACACTAAGACTACACAGCTCACACTTCTATCATAACAAACACTGAGACAACACAACTCACACTTCTATCAAAACAAACACTGAGACTACACAGCTCACACTTATATCATAACAAACACAGAGACTACACACACAGCTCACACTTCTATCATAACAAACACTGAGACTAAACACACAGCTCACACTTCTATCATAACATACACTGATACTACACAGCTCACACTTCTATCATAACAAACACTGAGACTACACAGCTCACACTTCTATCATAACAAACACTGAGACTACACAGCTCACACTTCTATCATAACAAACACTGAGACTACACAGCTCACACTTCTATCATAACAAACAGTGAGACAACACAACTCACACTTCTATCATAACAAACACTAAGACTACACAGCTCACACTTCTATCATAACAAACACTGAGACTACACAGATCACACTTCTATCATAACAAACACTGAGACTACACAGCTCACACTTCTATCATAACAAACACTGAGAATACACAGCTCACACTTCTATCAAAACAAACACTGAGACTACACAGCTCACACTTCTATCATAACAAACACTGAGACAACACAACTCACACTTCTATCATAACAAACACTGAGACAACACAACTCACACTTCTATCATAACAAACACTGAGACAACACAGCTCACACTTCTATCATAGCAAACACTGAGACTACACAGCTCACACTTCTATCATAACAAACACTGAGACTACACAGCTCACACTTCTATCATAACAAACACTGAGACTACACAGCTCACACTTCTATCATAACAAACACTGAGACAACACAACTCACACTTCTATCATAACAAACACTGAGACTACACAGCTCACACATCTATCATAACAAACACTAAGACTACACACACAGTTCACACTTCTAACATAACAAACACTGAGACTACACAGCTCACACATCTATGATAACAAACACTGAGACTACACAGCTCACACTTCTATCATAACAAACACTGAGACTACACACACATCTCCCACTTCTATCATAACAAACACTGAGACAACACAACTCACACTTCTATCATAACAAACACTGAGACTACACAGCTCACACTTCTATCATAACAAATACTGGGACTACACACACAGCTCACACTTCTATCATAACAAACACTGAGACAACACAGCTCACACTTCTATCATAACAAACACTAAGACTACACAGCTCACACTTCTATCATAACAAACACTGAGACAACACAACTCACACTTCTATCAAAACAAACACTGAGACTACACAGCTCACACTTCTATCATAACAAACACAGAGACTACACACACAGCTCACACTTCTATCATAACAAACACTGAGACTAAACACACAGCTCACACTTCTATCATAACATACACTGATACTACACAGCTCACACTTCTATCATAACAAACACTGAGACTACACAGCTCACACTTCTATCATAACAAACACTGAGACGACACAGCTCACACTTCTATCATAACAAACACTGAGACAACACAACTCACACTTCTATCATAACAAACACTGAGATTACACAGCTCACACTTCTATCATAACAAACACTGAGACAACACAACTCACACTTCTATCATAACAAACACTGAGACTACACAGCTCACACTTCTATCATAACAAACACTGAGACAACACAACTCACACTTCTGTCATAACAAACACTGAGACAACACAATTCACACTTCTATCAAAACAAACACTGAGACAAAACAGCTCACACTTCTATCATACAAACAATGAGACTACACAGCTCACACTTCTATCATAACAAACACTGAGACTACACAGCTCACACTTCTATCATAACAAACACTGAGACTACACAGCTCACACTTCTATCATAACAAACACTGAGACAACACAACTCACACTTCTATCATAACAAACACTGAGACTACACTGCTCACACTTCTATCATAACAAACACTGAGACTACACACACAGCTCACACTTCTATCATAACAAACACTGAAACTAAACACACAGCTCACACTTCTATCATAACAAACACTGAGACTATACAACTCACACTTCTATCATAACAAACAGTGAGACTACACAGCTCACACTTCTATCATAACAAACGCTGAGACTACACAGCTCACACATCTATTATAACAAACACTGAGACTACACAGCTGACACTTCTATCATAACAAACACTGAGACTACACAGCTGACACTTCTATCATAACAAACACTGAGACTACACAGCTTACACTTTTATGATAACAAACAGTGAGACTACACAGCTCACACTTCTATCATAACAAACACTGAGACTACACAGCTCACACTTCTATCATAACAAACACTGAGACTACACAGCTCACACTTCTATCATAACAAACACTGAGACTACACAGCTCACACTTCTATCATAACAAACAGTGAGACAACACAACTCACACTTCTATCATAAAAAACACTGAGACTACACAGCTCACACTTCTATCATAACAAACACTGAGACTACACACACAGCTCACAATTCTATCATAACAAACACTGAGACAACACAACTCACACTTCTATTATAACAAACACCGAGACTACACAGCTCACACTCCTATCATAACAACAGTGAGACTACACAGCTCACACTTCTATCATAACAAACACTGAGACTAAACAGCTCACACTTCTATCATAACAAACGCTGAGACTACACAGCTCACACTTCTATCATAACAAAGACCGAGACTATACAGCTCACACTTCTATCATAACAAACTGTGAGACTACACAGCTCACACTTCTATCATAACAAACAGTGAGACTACACAGCTCACACTTATATCATAACAAACACTGAGACTACACATCTCACACTTCTATCATAACAAACACTGAGACGACACAGCTCATACTTCTATCATAACAAACACTGAGACTACACAGCTCACACTTCTATCATAACAAACAGTGAGACTACACACACAGCTCACACTTCTATCACTCAATATTAAGACTTGTACAAATAAAAAACAACACATTATTGACATGGTTTAAAAGCACAAGATAGATTTAATTTTTTTACAGCTAAACATCAGAACACGACGCAAGTATGTACACAAAGACTTTAGGGATGATAAACATTTACTTTAGCTGAGAGATTTACAGGGGTGGGAATAGTACAGACATCCGATAGATGGGAAATAACGCATAAGGACAGAGATAGCGAGGGAAGGATGGTCACAATGAACATTACAGACAAGAAAGATAATTATATACTTGTGAACATATACGTCCCAGCTAAACGCAAGGAGCTACCATTGTTTTACCAAAAACTAGTTACAAATTTGAAAAATGTATTTAAGAGAGGGAAGGTTATCTTAGGAGGGGATTTAAATTATATAACGAGCCCTCTAGATACAACCAACCCCAATAGATAAGGGAAAATAGTAGAAGTTAATACGGGGGTAGAAGTATTACAGTACATAATGGATACTTATAAATTAATAGATGCATACAGAACAATTCACAAAAATGGGAAAGAAACAATATTTAAGAGTAATAATTTTAACTCGCAATCAAGGTTAGATAGATTCTACATCCCAAATGCATACACAATTAACGAAGCAAAACATGTTCCAGAAACCCTAAAATTTACAGATCACAAAGGGGTAAAAATTACACTTAACTCTACAAATTCTAATAACATTACGAAATCCCCTTATTGGGAATTTAACAATGCACCCTTAGAAAACAACCAGTACACATATATCATTAATAAAATAATTCAGCAATACAGCACACTACCAACTACAAATATAGGCCAACACTGGGAACTTTTAAAATCTACAATTAAACACATCACACAAAATATTGCAACCCAGCTACACAGACAAATTCGAAAAAGAGAAGATGAACTTAAATTACTAATATCAATAGAAAACTACAACAACCCAACAAATCATTCCATACAAAAATTAGAGAAAGAATTAGAAATTAGAAACAATACAACAGCATAAATACAATGGTGCCCAAGTTAGAAGTAGATTACTCACGAACTACACAGAAGCACCAACAAAACATTTCCTTTCAATAGAACAAAACATACAAAAAAGCAGACAGATTAGCCAAATAATAAACACTGATGGAACAACACAAACTGACAACAAAGAGATTGTAGGCACATTTGAAAAATACTACACACACCTTTTTGCAAATGAACAAACTGATTCAGATATACAGGTCAGTACACAAATATGACTAAATCATTACAAGAAAATCAAACCATAGAAATGAACAACCCTTTTATATTACAAGACATTAAACGGAAGCTACACACCACGAATAAAAACAAAATACCTGGGCCAGATGGACTAACTACAGAGTTTTACAACTTCTTTTTTACAACACTAGGGCCAATACTACAGGCAACTTTAGAAGAAGCTTACAACAACATGGAACTACCAAATTCAATAAATACTTCTTATATCACAATTCTACCAAAGAAAGAAACAGACAAAACACAACTTAAAAATTACAGGCCCATGTCATTACTCAACACATATTATAAAGTTCTTACCAATGCATAAGTTAATAAATTAAAACCAAATACACATACTCTCATTTATGCCAATCAACAATGCAACATTAAAGGCAGGGATATCAGTAATCACAATCATTTAATAAAAAGACATTATTCAATATGTAAATGACAAACAAATACAAACATACATATTATCCCTAGACCAG